>WOXC01000394.1:0-74191 GCA_011680675.1 Gymnobelideus leadbeateri
ATCAAAGAGAGAGGAAAAAATGCATATGTACAGAAATATTTATAGCAGCTATTTTCATAATAGCAAAAACCTAGATACGAAGGGAGTGTTCATTTATTAGGGAATGACTAAACAAATTATGGTATAAGAATGAAATGGAACATTATTATACCAATAAGAAATGAAGATTATTTCAGAGAAAAGGAGGAAGATTTGTAGGAAGTGAGGCAAAGTAAAGTGAAAGGAGACAGGAAAGCACATTGTATAATAAAACCATAAAGAAAAAAAATTAATTTGAAAGACTTTAGCATATTTTTTATTCATTTATATATGACCTACATAAAAATTTATATAGGCAGGAGTACAGGACAAATTAATTAGTAATTGCTGATGATTTTCTGGGGTTTTTTTGGTATTAATAAGTGCATAGTTTTTTCCACGATTCTGTTATCCTCCCCTATTTCCGAAACCTTACATAGAGCTATTACTCAGTACCCTCATCATAGTTTCTTTTTTCCCCACCAGCACTGATCTCTATTATTAACACTTAATCAATTCCATTTGCTTTTCCCCATTTTGGCTCATTTTATATTCATTTCTACATTTCCCATAAGCACATCCAGAACTGTGATGGTAGAATTGAAATATAATTGAATATGAAGTAGAATTGAAATACAATGGTTCCACCTTCCCTAACAGTGAAAAGAGTTTGTGATGGCATTATTTATAAATCTTGTCATTGTTTCCTCTATGTTTTGGCATCATTCCATTTTTTAAACACCCTTGGAACAAGACAGAAAAACCAAAATAAATAAATAATTTGAAATGTGACAAAAATAAAAATAAATTTAAAAAATAACTGATGTTGAAGTTATTTTTCTTACAGCTTTCCACTTTTTTCCTTGCTACTTAATTATTTAAGTAGTTCATGACGTAGTTGCCTCATATTATTTGTTCTTCTTGCTTTTAACTAATTCTGGTCTTTGCCTTGACACATTCACAGCCTAACTATACATAGACAGCCAGTTAAGAGATAACTACTACATCAATAATAAATCTTTTCCTGTCCCTAAAAACATAAATGTTTTTGTCTGTGATATTATTTGTGTTCACAATGTCCAGCAACTACAAATTCTTTTCTCAAAGAAAATGTCAAGGCAATAAAGGTGCAAAATGTCTGCATAATTCAGAAATCTTTGGCTTCTTAATTCTTTGTCCTGAGTCACGCTCTCCTATATATTTCTTGTCGTCCTCACTTTTTTTCAGCATTATACTGAAGTCACTAAGGATCAGAGTGTATGTTATTTTGATTTGGAGGATCCTATTCAGTTCTTAGTAGAATTTCTCTTCTATCTAGGTTAATATATAAGCTATAATTATTTTGACAGTGTTCATTAAAAAAATTTTAGCTGTAAACTTTGTTTAATTTTAGTTTTCAACATTCATTTCAATAAGATTTTGAATTACAAATTTTCTCCCCTTCTTTCTCCTACCCCAATCATTTCCTACCCATTCATTTCAATAAGATTTTGAATTACAAATTTTCTCCCCTTCTTTCTCCCACCCCAATCTGCTCTCTCTTATATCCTTCCCCATATCCCCTCTAACTTTCTAGTAGGGCAAGATGGATTCCTATGCCCCAGTGCCTGTATATCTTCTTTCCCAGGTGCATGTAAAAAAATATTTTTTTAAACATTTGTTTTTAAAACTTTGATTTCCAGATTCTTTCCCTTCTTCCCTCCTCACCCACTCCCAATGGAAAGTCAAGCAATTCAATATAGGTTGTATATATATAGTTATGTTGTTCCACAGTAGTTATATTGTGAAAGACTAACTATATTTCCCTCCATCCTAAATCCCCTGCTTATTCCATTTTCTACTTTGATTCCGTCCCTTTTCAAAAGCATATCTTCTAACTGCCCTCTCCCCCAATCTGCCCTCCCTTCTATCATTCCCCCTCTTTTCCCTTCCCCCCTACTTTCTAGTAGGGTAAGATACCCAATTGAGTACATATGTTATTACCTCCTTAAGCCAATGAGAGTCAGGTTGACCCATTCCCTTTCACCTTCCTTCTCTTCCCCTCAGTTTTCTCTGGCCTCTTTTATGTGAGATAATTTACCCTAATCTATCTCACCCTTTCTCTGTCTCTCATTATATTCCTCTCTCACCTCTTAAAAAAATTTTTACATATCATCCCTTCCTAGTCAACTGATCCTGTGACTTCTATGTACAAACATACACATATATACACACACTCACTTATGTATTTATACACAGATATACCCTCCTATACATACATATAAATTTGCTTCAACTATCCTAATACTGAAAAAAGTCTCATGAGTTGCAATGATAATTTTTCCATGTAGGAATGTAAATAGTTGAACTTTAATAAGTTCCTATTCTTTTTCCTGTTTTCCTTCTCATGCTTCTCTTGCTTCTTGTATTTTAAAGCCAAATTTTCTGTTCAGCTCTGGTTTTTTCATCAAGAATACTTAAAAGTCCTTTATTTCACTGAACACCCATATTTTCCCCTGAAGCATTATACTCATTTTTTTGGGTAGGTGATTTTTGGTTTTAATCCTACCTCCTTTGACCTCTGGAATATCAGATTCCCAAGCCCTACAACCCCTTAGTGTAGAAGTTGTCAGATCTTGTGTTATCCTGTGTGTATATAATCCTATATATTAATATATATATGTATATACATATGTTAATAATAATATAATCCCATATTATACTTCCACCGTACTCAAATTGTTTCTTCATGACAGCTTGTAATATTTTCTCCTTGACCTGGGAACCCTGGAATTTGGCTATGATATATATTCCCAGGAGTTTTCTCTTTGGGATCGTTTTTAGGAGGTAATTGGTGAATTCTTTCAATTTCTATTTTGCCTTCTTATTCTAGAATATCAGGGCCATTTACCTTGAGAATTTTTTGAAAGATGATTTCTAGGCTCTATTTTTGATCATGGCTTTCAGGTAGTCCAATAATTTTTAAATGATCTCTCCTGGATTTTTTTTCCAGGTCAGTGGTTTTTCCAATGAGATATTTCACATTGGCTTCTATTTTTTCATTAGTTTAGATCTATTTTATAGTACCTTGATTTCTCATAAAGTAATTTTCTTCCATTTGCTCCAATCTAATTTTGAAGGAATTATTCTCTTCAGTTGAGTTTTTGAAATTCCTTTTTGATCTGGCAAATACAACTTTTTAAGGCATTCTTCACCTCATTGGCTTTTTGGGCCTCTTTTGCCATTTGAGTTAGTCTATTTTTACGGTGTTATTTTCTTCAATATTTTTTGGGTCTCCTTTAGAAGGCTATTTACTCACTTTTCATGATTGTCTTGCATCATTCTCATTGCTCTTCCCAATTTTTCCTCCACTTCTCTTGATTTTCAAAATCTTTGTTGAGCTCTTCCATGGCCTATAACCAATTCATATTTTTCTTGGAAGCTTTTGACTCAGGAGTTTTTTTGTTGTTTTTTTTTTGTTGTTTTTTTTTGTTGTTGTTTTTTTTGGAGGGCAATTGTGGTTAAGTAACTTGCCCAGGGTCACACAGCTAGGTTTTTGTTTGTGTGTGCATTAAGTGCCTGAGGCCAGATCCGAACTCAGGTTCCTCTGACTCCAGGGCCAGCGCTCTTAGTCACTGCACCACCTAGCCGCCCCAATGCAGCAGTTTTTATTTTTTTAACAAATGCTTTATTAACTTCTGTTTTACATCATTCATTTCCGCCAGATTTTGAGTTACAATCATTTTCCCCCCGTTATTCCCCTACCCAACCTCCCAGAATAGCAGTCCCACAAGATATCGCTTCCTCCAATCTGCTCTCTCCCATACCTTCTCCCATACCCCCTTCGACTTTTCCATTAGAGGAAGGTGAATCTTTGTGTCCCAATGCCTGCACATCTTATCTCCCAATTACAAGCAAAGGAGTATTAATAGTAGTATTTATATATATTTGAAACATTTAATGTTAAGACCTCGAATTTCAGATCCATTTCCTTCCTCCCTTGTCACCCATTCCCTCTGGGGAGATAAGTAATTCAGTATATGTTGTACATGTCTAGCTATGCAAAACATTATCATAGTAAATATATTGTACAAGGTTCCTTATAATTCCCTCCCACTCATCCCACCCCCCCCACCTGGTCCATTCCCTACATGATCCTGCCCCTCTTCTACAGTGGGTACTTCCAACCTCCCCTCCCCCCAAGTATGCCCTCCCATCTATCATCCCTCCTCTCATCCCCCTTCCCCCTATTCTGCTGCAGGTTGAGATATCCCATTTAGTATGTATGTCATTCTCTCCCTGAACCAAATTCAATGAGAATGTGGTTTTGCCTTTTTTGCCTTCCTATTCTCCCCCTCCCTTGCAACCACTTCCCCTTGCTTCTTCTACATTGAGATAGTTTACCCTACCCTGTCTCTCCCCATCTCCTCTTGCCACTTTCCTCTCTCACCTCATAATTTCATCCCTTGAGTATTCTCCCTTCCCAACAAATTCAACCTATGCCCTCTATCCATATATAACTGGAACCATATACACATACATTCACATATGTATTCATATGACCACACCCCCTTCTTCCATTATTTTCATAGTGAGAAAGATATCATCAGTCCCAGTTATTGCTTTTCCATATAGGAATGTAAATAGTTCAACTTTGATAAGTTCCTTTTGATTTCTTTTCCCTGATTACCTTCTCAGGCATCTCTTGCTTCTTGTGTCTGGATGTCAAATTTTCTATTCAATTCTGGTTTTTTCCTCAAGAATGCTTGAAAGTCCTCTATTCCACTGAATGACCATATTTTCCCCTGAAACAAAATACTCAGTTTTGCTGGGTAGGTGACCCCTGGGTTCATTCCCAGTTCTTTTGCCCTCTGGAATATCATATTCCATGCCCTTCGATCCCTCAGTGTAGAAGCTGCCAGGTCCTGGGCTATTCTGATTGTGTTTCCACAATATTGAAATTGTTTCTTCCTGGCTGCTTGTAGTATTTTCTCCTTGATCTGGGGATTCTGGAACCTGGCTATAATATTCCTGGGAGTTTTCTTTTTGGGATCTTTTTCAGGAGGTGATCGGTGGATTCTTTCAACCTCTATTTTGCCCTCTGGATCTAAAACATCAGGGCAATTTTCCTTGAGAATTTCTTGAAGGGTGATTTCTAGGTTCTTTCTTTGATCATGGCTTTCAGGTAGTCCAATAGTTTTTAAATTGTCTCTCCTGGATCTATTTTCCAGGTCAGTGGTTTTTCCCATGACATATTTCACATTGCCTTCTAGTCATTCATTTGTTTGGATCTGCTTAACAGCATCTTGATTTCTCATAAAATCATTAGCTTCCATTTGCTCCAGTCTAACTCTGAAGGAATGAATCTCCTCAGTGAACTTTTGAGATTCTTTTTCCATCTGGCAAATTAGACTTTTTAAGGCATTCTTCTCCTCATTGCCCTTTTGGACCTCCTTTGCCATTGAGCTGCCGGCTCCCAGACTACTGCGCTGGTCCTTCCTGCAGGGCTGCTGGGCTGTCCTCAGTGGGAGGTTAGCTTCTCTATGTCGTTCTGTGGGTGCTGGGGCACCATAAGTTGTTCAGAGTCCCCTTTTCCATTGTTTGGGGGGAATCTGAGGGCAGAGTGGCTTGGATGAGCTGTTTCTACTCCGCCATCTTGGCTCCGCCCTCGATGCAGCAGTTTTGACTTTGGTGTCTTCTTCTGGTTCCATGATTTGATCCTTTTTATCCTCCAAAAAAAGATTCTTGGTCAGTTTGTGCTTCCTCTGCTTACTCATCTTGCCAGCTGATTACTTGACTTTTGAGCTCTTTGCCATGGTGTAACTCTGCTTTCAGAATGGAGAGAGTTGTGTCCCAAATCTCTGGGGTTTTTGCAAATGTTATCAGAGCTATGAGGATGGTGGCCTCTCTACAGAAGCTAAAAGCTCTGGCAAACTGGCTACACATCACAGGAGCACCACCCAAGAATGTGAACCAGATCCAAGCAGATGAAAGCAAAAGAGATTACCCTCTGAATGGTCACTCTGTCCCACTACAATCTGCAGCTCAGGAGCTCTGGAAGCAGCCACAGTGCAACAGCTACAGTCATAGCCATCTCTCACCCGGGGGGCAGGGGCTGGACTGTACTCGTCAGTCACCTAGTTCCAACAGTGTTCCCCACTGACCTTTTACTTTCTCTGTGGTGTTTATGGGTTGAGAAGTCTGGAAGCCACCACAGCTGCTGGTGATTCACTCTCCTGAAGTCTGCTCTGGGCAGTCTGTGCCACTGGTCAGGCCACACAGCTAACACAGAACAAAAGGGAGATTTGTTTCTCTCTGTCACCTTGTGAGTTCTGTAGCTCTAAAACTTGTTTAGAGTCATATTTTACAGGTATTGGAGGTGGTTGGAGTGGGAGCTCAGATAAGTAACTGTATTTACTCTGCCATTTTGGCTCCTGAGCCTTGATGGTGTTCATTTTGCAAATGATTATCATCTCCATTATAATCCAAGACCAAATATACCATGAAATTAGGTCTGTTAGTGCCTTTTGGATCTATGATAAAGTCAATTACACCTGTTCCTTTCTTTGCCTCTCCATGGAGTACCTGTGACTGTTTTATTCCATTTAGCTACAACTTTCTTCATCCTTCTGCTTTCATTTATAGAGAGAATGTCAGGATTGATATAATTTGGCTCTTCTAGCAATAGGTCCCTTTTCTGGTCATTGGTCAAAGACTTCATATGCAGAATACAAATAATCAAGTGAAAATGTACAGACTTAAAACTGTGTGATTATTTCCACATTTTGTCCCTCTTTTTACCATTCTGATAGCATCACAGTACAAGCAAAAAGAAGTTAAATAGGATTGTAGGCCATTTAAAATTTTTCTTTAAACTCATCACATGTGGCTAGCCTACTGTTTGTGGGCCTCTCTGCATGTAGAAGTGCTGGTCCTGAGAGAGTAAACTCAGTAGAATTTTATTTTTTTAATCAAACTAAAATTATTTTTTTCTGTTACATTTTAGTTTCAAACTGTCTTTCATCTTCCCTCCCCACCCCACATTAAAGAAAGCTATCATTTGATACAGATATAATTATATGTAAAACCATACTCTGTACACTTATATTTATCAGTGCTTGCTCTAGAGATAACATCTGAGATTATATTCCAGTAGCATGGGTGTTGAGAAACTGAGGTCACCTGTGGTCTATGATAAGGCATCAGAATAGAATTTTGTGGAAGATATGGCACAAAGCATATCACCTAAAATAAAGGCTTTGCAAAGTCAATAATAAAATATCCATTTAAAATCTTCTTCAGAAAATGCAACAAAGAAGTACCTTGTTACTTCCATCTAATTGATGAAGAAAGTAAAGCAGAAAGATAAAAATCTCTTTCCCTGCACTATCATGTTAGTAACTAACTAGTATTTAAATAGTGTTTTCAGTTTTGCAAAGCACTTTATAAGCATTATTTCACTTTAATTTTATGACAATATTGGGAAGTAGTATTAACTCCATCTTACACATGAGGAAAGTGACTTGCCCATGGTCAGATAGCTACTAAATATCCAAGGCCAAATTTTAACTCCGGTCTTCCTGACTCCAGCTCCATCACTATCTACTGCACCACCTAGTCACCTCAGAAGGGATTCCAATATTTTGTTTACAATTCTCTGTCTGAAGAAACATAGAATATGACTGAAAGGTACATGGGGGAAGGGATAAGGAGATAAGGAGAAAATCATTAAGAAGAACTTTAACATGGCTAATAGGGCTACAGTAAAATGGAAAACAGATTTTGGAGGGCAATGCTAGATTTTAAAACATCTCTGAATAAATCCTGTTTCTGGTACTAAATGGAAAATTACTCCAAGTCTAAAATTCTGGTTGTGAATATTCATTGTATAAAATAGTCAAAAGTAGAAAATAGCTCTCCCTAGAGATCAACTGGCCTTGATAGATATGAAAAAGTAAAAAGAAACCTCTAGGGAATCAACAGCCATTCAAGAAATACACTTATAGAAAATTAGATTTTCAGATGTTGTTGACTTAAGCAATAAAAAGTATATTATAGTGTATACTGTTGATAAACTGCACTGAACGAATAATTCTTAGTTTCGTCCTTTCAAGTGCACTGAAAGATTGGCCATTTCCAAAGTATGACATGGTGAAATGAAACTACATGGAAAACATTAGTTCAAAAAGTGCCAGGAAGAAACAGTCTTCTTTAAGCTTCAACTTTTCACAGGGATAAAACAATAATCATATTCAAAATCAAACACTAACAAGCTTCTGCACTTGCACAGGTCCATGGAGCTTCTGTTTAGCAAAGAAGTTTGATATAAAAGTCAAATTAATATAACACAAATGACATGACTTTGGAATGTTCAGCCCTACTGACTTTCTCTTTATAAATTTTGGTTTTTGACTGAAAGGGTAAAAGTTCACAGTGGAACTGACTATTACTACTCGATTTAAAAATTGAATAAGTAGTAGAAAAGAAACATCTTATAACTGGGTCATATAATAATGCTGAGTAGCAGGGCTTTTCTAGTACAAGCTTTTTTTCTATAGAAATCTAATCCTGGAATGTGAGTGTATCCATTTTACAAATATGAAAATCTAAATCCAGACAGATTAGGTAATTATTTCATATGAAAAATAATTTGACAAAATAATAAACTGGGTTGAGCCAAAAAAAAATCAGACTGATATTCTGATAATCATGTAACCTCTTTAAGGGAGCTAGCCTCTTATGGTGTATAAAATTCTAGGCTTGGAGTCAAAAACACCAGAATGTGAATGAAGTCTTGGGTACATCAAATCACTTCAACTCTCTGGAACTTACAGTGTCTTCTACATCATCTGTCTAAGTGTTTGAGTGGTTGCAGAGAGATAGAAAACATTATTCATGTTTTAAGTCACTCATACCAAAGGAGGAGTTCACAGCCTGGTGACACACCAAAGCACATGAATAAATTGTTGCAGATTTTAACTAAATACATTTTTAAAGGAAAGTACCATACTTGGATTAATTGTTTGTTTACAGACAGATTATAGGTCAACAAATTCTGTCCTTTATGTCTGAGAGGGGTATTAAGAATGTAGACATAGTGGGTTATGCAGATAATATCTTTAATGGAAGGTCAAATCCATCACTATGCTCTAATTGTGGAATATTTAAATGAATATACATGTTTGTGAATATAATGTACTTATGGTAAAACTAGTAACATAAAGGTGATGTCTATATAGTAATTTCTAATCTATTATTAATTTAGTGTACCCTATCTCATTTTCATATCACAATATACCTATGAAGTAGATAATTACCATCTCTAGTTTATAGATGAGGAAACTGAGGCTTAAAAATTTTAAGTGATAACTAGTTAGTTGTACACTAGAACTGCAATTTCTTTAGTCCTTCAGATACCATAAACAGAGTTATTCCATAGGTGCCTAGAATAAACTCAAAGTATTTTTTGCGACACTAAAACTAACAATGCAATAGAATAGCAATGGATTGGGAGTCAGAGGACCTGGTTTAAAACCTAATTCCACTATTTGCTATCTGTGTGACTATGAAAGAGTACTTAAATTCCCTGAAACTCAGTTTCTTAATATGTAAAATGAGGGAGTTGAACTATATTACTCTTAAGGACCTTTCTTTCCCTAAACCTGTAATTACCACTTTTACATATACGTGTGTTCGCACACACACATACACACAAATACATACACACATAAAACAGAACATTACTTTTCAGGTCATTTGATTTCTATGAATGTTGAAATGAATACACCAGCTCAAGAAAGCTCAGTGTATCAACAAGTATAACTGACTTCACAATTTTTACTCCTTATAACGGAATGATTTCAGTTAGTCAAGTTATTACTAATCAGTCCTCAAAATGAGTAATATTAGTAAATTTGATAAAAAATAGTTGAACTGTTTGCATATATAGATATAGGTTCTGTGCATGAGGAAATGAAGCTAAAAAGATATACAAATTAAGTCTATACATTTTCAAAACTTTAATAAGTAAAATTTGATGTCAAAATACAGGATGGCATTGTCCCATCTATCCTTAGCAAAGTAAAGAGAGAACAAAAATTTACCTCTAGATTATAAAAAGAATTGGTTTAGAACTGTTAGTAGGCACAGAATCCATATTTTCATTTAATTCATTATGACCTTAGCTGAGAAGTCAACATTCTGTCTGTCTCTTATATCTAAATTTAAAGGAACCATGCAATAAGATTTATGGCATAATATATTAAAAAAAAGAAACAAAAAAAAATCCGTGCATATTTCTCAGAAAACACTAATTGAATCACATTCTAGCCACTGTACAAAAATTGTAAATAGTAAGCAGGGAGCTTTAGATTCTTAGTTGTTTTTTTTTTTTTTAGTTTTTCTATAGGTTACCATCAAATGGAAAACTTAAAGGAACAGTAACAAAAAATATCAAATAACAGGCACAAATTAATGTTAGACTTTAGCAAGGTGTTAATAATTACATATTCAGCATTCAAATGAGTAAAAAGGGGTAAAAAATGACCCAAATTATTATCTTATTGTTTGCTTATAAATTCATACTAATAATTTCCACTCATATTTACACATGAATGAATCCACAAAAGCATAGATAACCACACTTTGCTAAACAAAGAGTAACATGAACAAATGAAAAGTAAAATATACCTTTGTACTAGAAATGGAAAAATAAGGAACACAAAAGTAAACCCTAAAGAAATATCTTCACTAAAGGAGAGAATGATCTGTTTAGGCACTGCAATAACAATGCTGTTAAAGAGAAAATATGGGCTTTCCATACAACCAGGTTTATTTTCTTAGATTTAAAAACAAAATCAATGCCCTATTTAAAAAAAGGTAGCACTTAACAACTGAAAGGAAGAGGAACAAAACAAAAGAAAAATTTTCTTTTTGAAGCTCAAGGCTATTGATTTTGTGTTAGGACACTTGAAAAAAATGCTGGAAAAATAAACACTTTGTTGTTGTACTTATTATATTTACTTTTTGTTTTTACCACTTTGTTTTAAAACTTCTGGCTTTCTTTACAAAAATACCCATGGTAACAACTGTTCCTAAGGAACAACTGTATTATCACTTTAAATCTCAGGCAATAGAGTCTTTGTTTGGAAGAAGTAGAATTCATACCATCCCCCCTTCCTCTATGCCCCTTAATTGATAAGCAGGAGCATGTCCCAAAAGGCTAAGTGTAATTTTAAATTTTAATAATTTCAGAAATATAAGAGCTAAAAATTTACTAAAAAAAATTGAAAGGTTATTTAAATTGTAAACACAATGATGGTTCTTATCAAAATTCTATATAACTACTGTTTGCTACACATACATATGTTTATAAATGCTCATTAATTCTCAAACTTTGTAAAAAAAATTTGTTCAGTTGCTGCTGAGGGTCAGAAAGATTTGTAATCCCAGCCCTATGATCATCCAAAGAACAAAATTTTGAGGAATACACAAGAATTTTGATATTACCCTAAAAGAAAATGTCTAATCTAGATAGATTAGATGACAGAGGTGGTGAAGCAAAAGGACCTCCTTTACTGATCTACTGGGATGAGAAAATGTCATCTAGAAACAGTCATACACACAATGAATAATGACAGAATGCACAAGATAACTAAAATTGATATTAACCTTCGTTATTGAAAATCCTCAAAACTAAATAAGGATTAAAAGAAGTGTAAATTATTAAACTTTGTTTTTTAAGCAATTGGGGTTAAATAACTTGCTCAAGGTTACACGGCTAGTCATTTTTATGTGTGGGTGCTCATTTTCTGAGGCCGGAACCAATCCCGGGTCCTCCTGACTCCAGGGCTGGTGCTCTTACTCACTGTGCCACCTAGCCACCCCTATGATTAAACTTTTAAAGTAAGTTTTTTGTAAGTTTGTAGTATTTATATTTCTGAAATTATTCAAGTTTAAAACTGAACTAAGACTTCTGGGACAGTCTATAAACATTTCTTAAGCCTAGTTACCTAGAACTCTTTTGTCTATGGATGACAGAAAGGCTATACTTTCTGACTCACTTAAAATAATCTGTTTCTAGCCTGTTTATAACTACTGTCATCATCATATCCATTTATAAAGTACTTCTAGATCTGGGTTAAGAGTTCACATAATAGGGCGGCTAGGTGGCTCGGTGAGTAGAATGCTGGCCCTGGAGTCAGAAGGACCTGAGTTCGGATCCAACCTCAGACACTTAACACACACAAACAAAAAACCTAGCCATGTGACCTTGGGCAAGTTACTTAACCCCAATTGCCCTCCAAAAAGCAAAAAAAAAAAAAAAAAGAGTTCACATAACTACTTACTCTCCAAGGTTGAATTCAGAAGATGGTTCTTGAGTCCTAGTCTGGCACTCCATCCATGGAGACAAGATGCCGCATAAACTATCATGCATTAGCTTGGTTTTAGCATGGGTCACAGGATGATAGATTTAGAGTTGAAAGACATCTTGGACACCATTTAGCTCAACTATCTAACTTTACAGATTAGGAAACTGAGGCTTAGAGAGGTTAAGTAACTTGCCCATTGCTACACAGTTACTAAACATCAAGAGCAGCCAGATGGTGCAATAGATAGAGCTCCAGGCCTGGAACCAGGAAGACTTCACCTTCCTGAGTCCAAATATGGCCTCAGACACTAGTTGAGTGACCCTGGGCAAATCACTTTACTCTGTTGGCCTCGGTTTCCTTTTTTGTAAAATGATCTGAAAGAGGAAAAAGCAAACCATTCCAACGTCTTAGCAAAAAATGAAAAAAAAAAATCCCAATGGGGTCATGAGAGTAAGACATGACTGAAATGACCAAACAATAACAAACATCAAAGTAGGATCTGAACCTTGCTCCTCTTGTTCTCTTTCCATTGTACCAAGCAATCCTCCCTAGCCAGCTTTTTCCCTTTTCGGGATGATAAAGGAAAACTTAAAATTCATATACATAAAAACACACAGATGTGTACAATTGTTACTTTTCTAGGACCATAGCTGATGGGGTTGTTCATGCTTCTGAGATCCCATTCAACATAAGAACTTGATTGTGGGGCAGCTATGTGGCACAGTGAGTAGAGCCCCAGCCCTGAAGTCAGGAGGACCTGAGCTCGGATCTGGCCTTAAACACTTAACACACACACACACACACACACACACACACACACACACAAACTAGCAGTGTGACCTTGGGCAAGTTACTTAACACCAATTACCCTCCAAAAAGCAAAAAAAAAAAAAAGAGCTTAATCATTCCAGCAACTATAAGTACCACATCTTTCCTCCAGTCATTTTCTTTGGCTATCCCCAGTTTTTATAATGCTCTCCCTCCTTAACTGCACCTACTGACTTCCCTGAATTCCTTTAAGTTATAGTTAAAGGAAGCCTTTCCCAATCCCTCTTAATTGTAGGACCTTCCCTTTATTAATTATTTCCTATTCATCCTAATAAAGTTTGTTCATATATATATATATATATATATATATATTTGTTTGCATGTTATCTCCCCCATTAGATTGTGAGTTCTTGAGAGCAGGGACTGTCTTTCTTCTCTCTGTATCCTGAGGGCTTAGCAAAGTGCTTGACACAATAGTGTTTAATGTATATTAACTGCTGTATCTCAACACTTCTAACTGGTTTTGCAGGTAGCAGTTTATTTTCATCTCTGTTCTGTTTAATAGCTAAATTTTGTTTTTTAAAAAGTGACAAAAGTCAGCATAAACATAAGCCTACATTTATTAATATTAATAGGAATGATAACAATACTGGTAACAATAGCCAACTTTTAGTATTCTAAAGTTCCCCAAATGCTTTACATTTTACCATCTGATCATTAAAACCCAGTGAAATAGGTAGTTTTTGAAGTCTCCTTTTGCAAATGAAGAAACTGGGCCTAAGAGAGGTTTACTGCCTTCCCCAGGGTCCCATAACTAGGTAGGTGTCTGAGGCAGAATTTGAAGACATATCAACCTAATTCTAGGACTCAGGTCTTCCCAAAACCCAGATTTGTGCCTTACCCTCTATTATGCTCATTTATGAATGTGACTGTGCTCTATTTAGGCTTAAGCAACCTTAGCCCAAGTAATGGCTCGGACTATCAAGTAGATTCAACAAAGCCTCCCATTTATATAAGACTAAACATTTACTGCTTTATAGGAATAACAAAGAAAACAGCCTCTACTATCAGAGTTGAACTCAACTGAAACAATTTTTCTTTGCTTGGGGACATTACTATGTTGTGCTACCAGAGGCAACATTTGATAGTCATTATTTTAAATCCTTTTTAAGAAAAAAAAAGAAAAATAGGCACATCGTGGAAATATGATTCCTCAAATTTTGCAAAGCTAAATAGCAATCTCTGGCTTGAGATGCTGTAATGGAAATACAAATTTAAAGATCTTCCCTGCCCCTAGGCCCTTTGATAGGATTAAGAGACTCTGAGAACCTTTCTTGATTTGAAAATATACTCTCTGCCCCCTAATAGGCTGAATGTGATCACATGGAGCCTGTGATAGGAGGCTTGGTTTTCAGGAAAGCCCACACCTTGATACTTTGTTATTGGACAGTGGGTCAAGAAGGCTGTGACATTCTCTGAGCCAGAAGAAGGCTATACAATCCCTGATGTGAGGCTTTGCTTGGGGGCTCACTTTGAGAAGTGTTGTGTGATTTGACCAGAGACTCTGGGCAGCTATTGAGAGCCCCCCTAGCTTTGAAAACCCAGATGTTGGTGCTTCCCTCTCTGGTAACTGTGATTTGGTATTGAAGTAATGGTTGGACAGTTTGGAAGCCTGTCTGCTTGATCTGTTTGTTTCTCTGTCTTGTAAGTTCTGTCTGTATACTTTGAAGTTCAGGGTGCTGACCTTTTTCCCCTGAAGTAGGCAAATGATATATGTTTGATTGATTAAAGTAAGCTTGTTAACCCATTTTGAGTTGCTTTCCTTTAGCAAAGCAAAACTAAGAACCTGTGTTGGCAACCACCCTGGAGATGTTGGGGTGCTTGCTGCTACAGATGCTCATTAGCTAGTACTGCACTTTCAACACTGATTACGTCAATGAGATGTGGAAAGTCTTGGGGTGTTTTTAGTGTATTACCAAATCAAACACTGATTTGATCCTTTTGTAAGTAATAGCACTAGGTAATAGTAAGTAATAGGTATTCTTTCAGTATGCATATATCATGAACTCATTATAACCCTATTACAATCAGGATAGCTTAATTTTAAGTTGTTGTTTTATTTTAAAAAAATTAATTAATGACAATCTTTCAAGTCATAGTAATAGGTCAACCACCTGTGGAGTCAAAAAGACCTGGAATTCAGTACTAGCTTTGTTGTAAATTAATTGTATGGCCTTAGACACTTAACCTCTTGGGGTCCTTGGACAATTTTTGTGTCACGGACCCCTTTGGCAACCTGGTGAAGTCCCTTGAGTCTTGCTCAGAATAATGTCTTTAAGTGAGTAAGATAAAATGTATAGCATTAGAGAGGAAGCCAATTTTATCCAAATATAATTCTCTTCTTTTTTTCAAATTCATAGACTCTAGATTAATAATTACTCCTTTTAAGACTATAAATTCTACAGTAGTTTCTGATACCTAGAGAGGCAATCTTTCCTCATGGGAGAAGATTTCTTCTCTAAAAAAATTAAAGGGGACCCTGAGCCCTAAAAATGGCATAGACTCCTCTCAATGCAAAAATATAAAGGTACTGACTTGTTCTAAAAGTGGACTGAGTTGGTTTCCCCACCTTTAATAAGTTCTTTCTCACATGAATGCTGGATTTTATGCTATACATGTGTTTTATTGCTTTCCTTTGTTGTTTTAAATTATGTGATAAAAGAATGGATATTATTCCAAGCAAATGTGTAAAAGTTGTAGCCCTTTAAGAGAACATTTAGATTACTGTTAAGAATATTGCTGTAGGGAATTCAGATATTTTAAAGTTTATCAAAGGCCACAATGAAACAGTCAGTAAGATCAAGATACAAAGGAAAGTGCAGTTAAAAAACAAACAAAAACCACCCAGCAGTAAAAAACTGACAAATCATTGCTACAAATCATCCTAATTAATCCTCAGAAAACAAAGAAATCCATAGGGATCTGATCTTAGGTGGGTTGATACCAGTTACTCTACAGTGAGGTGGAAGCTTCTTAAAGCTGGAAGTCCAAGAAAACACAGGAACAAGAACAATGATAATGAAAATTACTAAAATAACAACCAAAACAATATCAAGCACAAAAACCATTTGTTACCATGAATAAAAAACACTTGACAGGAACAGAACAATACAAAGAGCACCCAAGAGAGGGAGGAAAGCTTATTTTCCCTGATGAAATTCACTTATTCATTCAATATGACAAACATATACATACAAGACTGCTCTCAGAAGATAAAGTTGAAGTTAGCCTGTAAAATGTGAGTAGTCTTCAGCAGGCTAGAAAGCATTCACTCAGAAACATTTTAGGGATTTTTTTTTTTACTTCCAATGGTCCTATAAGCCTATCAAGACAGATATCAAGATACAGAATTGTTCCAGAATTATCCAAACTACCAAACAGAGATGAAATATTCCAGTAAAATCTGGTGCTATGCTACATGTAACAAAAGCTAAGAGAGTAATTAGAAATAAATAATAGTAAGTAATAGAGTTATAAAGATAAATACACCTTAATACCTTGTATGAACTGTTCATCAATGGTATGTTTAATATCCAATATGATGAAAATGTCATTTCATGATCAAAAATTAAAGAATGTTAAAATCATGTGAATTCAGTGCCAGGTCATATAAAGACAGTAATCGAAAGTAAAGCAGAACGTATTGAATGATGAAAGTTTCTTTTATCTAAGATGTAGAAAGGTGTAAGGTTTAGTGTATAAAATAGATCAATGAATGTAATCATTCTTTGTCTTAAGTTATGAAACACCACCATACAGGTATCCCACAATATTCAAGGTAGACTAAATTGTCGTCATTTCCCCAGTCACAATAACTCATGTTTTAATACTTTCATTCCTTTGCTCATTCTGGATCTTTTTTCTAAAATTTTGTTACCATCATGTCTTCCTATTGAAAATTCTATTAAGCCTTCAAGGCCCAGGTCAAATTCATACTTTTCATGAAACCTTCAGTAATGATCCTCCACCTCTCCCCTATCTTCTTCACCAGAAGTGATCTCCCTTCTCCAATGTCCCACAATACTCTCTCTTGCTGTAGGGATTACATTCTGGCTTTTATTGTAATTTGTGTCCTTGTCTTGCCTTTTCTACTTGAGCTCAAGATCTTTAAGGGTGTGGCTTCTCTTTATCTTCTTATCTTCCATAGCACTTAGCACACTTCTTTGAACTTACCAGGCATTCCAAATATTTTCAAAAGTACTTTTACTCTTGAAAAGAAAAGAAAATTTTGCAAAAGTGATTTTTTAAATCTCCTATTAAAGACAGAGTAAAATGTGGGCCATGAATAACATATGGTCTCTGTGTTCCAATGCCTTTGTATTATAACTTCTTTATTGAGTATCTATCACCATCAATAAAGAGCATTTATTAAGCATTTAATAAAGTACATTTAATAAAAGTACTACATAAAGAAAATTAAGTAGACACCCTACACCCTTCAGGAAGCAGAACTAGAAATTAGAAATGGCTAAAGACAACAAGTAAATAACAGATAGCAAATTAAGAACATTAAAATCCTCTCACACTCCTCATATAAACATTACCAGTACTATCATTGCTGTCAGTTATCATAGTCTATGGTTACTCCTCACATCGAAATGTTATGTATGGAAACTATTCTTATCAATACTCTTGTTAGAGCCACTTAGCAATATTCCTTGTGTCCAAAATTGTTAATACTGTTTTACGTTCATTCAAAACATGTCCTATAGTAAAGAAACACAATTGATTTTTTCAAGCAAATTTTACTGTACAATTGATTTAAAAGTCTGTTCTTCAGCATATGTGACTAGTCATAAAAGGAAATACAAAGCCAACATTCTTTATATGCTTTGTGCACACAAGGGTTGCCCTCTGGTTTGTTATTTTATCTATCTATCTATCTATCTATCTATCTATCTATCACTATTTATCCGTAATTCCCTATAACTATGCATCTTAATAGAAATATATGTAAGCACTGTTGTAATGCTAATAAAATTAATTTATCCCATTAACTTTATGATTGTTGAATCTGTCTTGCCATTTGACATTTGATACCATTCATAAATGGTGTTGATAAAATCATGTGCTGGCTAGATAGAAAAATCCACATGCAACTTATGGTTCTTCAGTATCACCAATGAAAATGATTGGTCATGTATAGGATTTCTATAATGTGGAACATTTCTTCAATTATCTCTGACTCAAGCTCAGAGTCAGTACTTTGACTTAGAAACTGTTAATAGCTAAAGTAACTATGCCAGTTTCGTGACAATAAGCTTTAAAGTAATTGATAAGAGACTGACTTTTTTGGTTATTGTTATCTAAAAATGTAGTGAAGGCTAAGAAAAGATTCAAATATGGGGGAAAAACCCCATCAGTGTATTTCCTTCTTAGTGGATTACCACAAGAAATTTTCATCATCCATCATGCAGGTATATCTACTCAATGTTGTCTAGTGATTTTCTGGTTAAAATTTAAAAGGCAGCATGGGCCAATAAGAATGAAAAACACTGGACTGGGGGCGGCTAGGTGGCACAGTGAATAGAGCCCCGACCCTGGAGTCAGGACAACCTGAGTTCGAATTTGACCTCAGACACACGTAACACTTACTAGCTGTGTGACCTTGGGCAAGTCACTTTACCCCCAAATGCCCTGACTCCCTCCCTACAAAAAGCAAAAAAAAAAAACAAAACCCCAAAACCCCAACAAAACAAAACACAGGACTGGGAGGAAGCCTTTCTGGGTTCAAATAGCATCTTTGTCATTTAATACCAGTTTGGCCTTTAGTAAGCTACTCAGTACCTCTGGATCTTGGTAAAACGAAGGGACTGAAGGGACAATTTTTTTTTTTGCATAAGCAAAATCAAGATTTACAGAATTAGAAGGAAAGCAACTAGCTAGGAGAAACTCCTTAGAACTAATTTCTCTAAGTCTGTAAATAAAAGATATCTAAGAAATTGATGCAAATATATAAGAAAAAGAGCCATTCTGCAATAAATAAATGATCAAAGAATATGCAGTCATTTTTTGTCAAAAGAAGAAAAGTAAGCTATCAATAACTACATGAAAAATGCTCTATATCACTAAAAATATTAAAAATTAAAACAAATTTAGGTTCCAACTAATACCCATTATATCAGCATACACACATATATACAATATGCCCATTAGATTGGTATACACACACACACATATATATACATACAAACATGATGTCACATGCATATGCACACACATATAGATATACCTATGCTGTAGACATGTGTATATACATATATATATATATATACACACACAGTTGCATGGCATACATGCACACATATACATATATTTCTATATACATGTGTATGTATACATATGCATCTGTATATATGCCATTTTGATGGGTGTAAGATGGAAATCAAGAGTTGTGTGTGTGTGTGTATATAGACACACACACACACAACTCTGTATTATGAGTATACACACAGTGAAATAAACATAATTTAAGGTCATTCTCACAAATAATAAAGGAATTTCAAATTTCCATATGGTTAATATATGTTGTGTTTTCTATATATTATCATGCATTATCATTTTTCCAAAATTATTCTTCACCACATTTCTGAAGAATAAATTTTATGAACATTTCTGTCTTTTAAATAATTAAGTAATCAAGAAAGTCTAGTATCAGCTCTTTTAATAAATTAACCACACTGATTTTGTAGAAGTGTTGGGTGAAATAACTTTATAAAACCAAGTCCTTGGCAGTTTACCCAACAAAAACAAGAATTGATTAAATTAAAATTATTCTAGAACTACAAAACATACAATATTAATTTATAACCTAAAGAAGTAGATTTTCCCCCAATTATTTTTTCCTACCCTAACAGTCATTTATTCACTTGACACATATTTACTAAGCACTTATTAATACACATACCAAATACTTTAAATGTAGCATGAAGGGGCGGCTAGGTGGCACAGTGAGTAAGAGCGCTGGCCTCGGAGTTGGGATGACTCGAGATCGAATCCAGCCTCAGAAAATGAGCACCCACACACAAATAATGACTAGCAGTGTAACCTTGAGCAAGTTACTTAACCCCAATTGCTCAAAAAAAAAAAATGTAGCATGAACAGGTGTAATGGAAATGCAAATTTAAAGATCTTCCCTGCCCCTAGCTTAAGTGCACCTGGAGCCTGTGGTGGGAGGCTTGTTTTTTAGGAAAGCCCACACCTTGATACTTTGTGATTGGGCAGTGGGTCCAGAAGGTTGTTGCCTTCTCTGAGCCAGGAGAAGGCTATATAAACCCTGAGGAGAGGCTTTGCTTTGGGGCTCACTTTGAGAAGTGTTGTGTGATTTGACCAGATGAAACTCTGGGAAGCCGTTGTTGAGAGCCCCCCGGCTTTGAAAACCCAGATGTTGATGCTTCCCTCTCTGGTAACTGTTATTTGGTATTGATATAATGGTTGGACAGTTTGGAAGCCTGTCTGTTTGATCTGTAAGTTCTGTAACTCTGAAGTTCGGGGTGCTGACCTTTTCTCCCTGAACTAGGTAATATATGTTTGTTTGATTAAAGTAAGCTTGTTAACCCATTTTGAGTTGCTTTCCTTTTGAAAAGCAGATCTAAGAACCTGTGTTGGCAGTCACCCTGGGGATATTGGGGTGCTTGCCTCTACAACAGGGAAGTCCCTTTATCCAAAGTGCTTATAATCTTACTTGAAAATAAGATGAATATACAAGTAATTATGATGCAAGGCATATTGCAAGGTAAAACATAAGTGTCATAGTTAAAGACCAAAGAGTTACACTGTTCAAAGGAAGGGAGAAGTCACCCCTGGGTAAGTGGAATGGGGTGGGCTTCATGAAGGAAGCAACGTTTAAAGGCTGGGCAGGATGTTGACAGATGAGAGGAAAGAGAGAATTCTACATCTGAAAACTTGAGCTCTTGGCTCTTGCTCCAACCTATTTCATCAGTGTAAACTCTAGTTTCAATCTAACATTTTTACAATTATGTTTCTCACAAAACCCTTAATAAAAGGCATATTACAGGAAGTCAAGAGTCTAAGAAGCAAAAACTCTTGAGAAAATCCTATATGAAATAAGAAACTGACCCCTCAATTCAATTTTACAGTCTTAAATATAAGGGGACACAATGGAGATAGTGCCAGACTTGGGAGTTAGGAAGAGCTGAGTTCAAATCTAACTTCAAACACTTACTAGGTGTGAGATCCTGGGCAAATCATTTAACCTCTGTTTGTCTCAATTTCCTTTCCTGTAAAAAGGGGATAAAAATAGCAGCCATCTCCCAGGATTGTTCTTGTGAGGATCAAATGAAAAAACACTTGTTAAGCCCTGGCATATAATAAGTACTATTGAAATGTTAGCTATTATTATTTTTTTTAAAAATTTTTATCACTCTTTTTAAAAATGAACTACATTTCTACATGTCTCCTGTCTGTCCAACCCAGAAAACCTTTATAACAAAGAATTAAAAAGAGGGCAAAAACATTCAGAAAACTAATATATCAAAAAGTTTAACATCATAGACCACATTCCATATTCATATTCATCCATCTCTGCAAAGAATCAAAGGGAGGAGCCTTTACATGTATTTTCTTTGAGACCAAGTTTAGTCACTGCAATAGAAGCAGTGAAATTGAATTAGATTTTTAATATATGGTAGAAGAACTTTATATGAATGATCATGGGCCATTCACCCAAATTCACCGGCATACAACAGGCAAATCACCCACAGAAGCAACAAAGAGTCATTTGCACTGCCTACATTTGAACATTTCATTTTAGCTAACAAAATTAAATCTAGAGACATTTTTGTAGAAAATGACAATGTGTGGGCCATGTTAGCTTATGTTCTAGGAGACCTGTTCACTTACACCACCTGTGCCTTACTATCTTGTAAAAGGGGAAGAACAGAAGGGGAAGCAGAACTGGGTTGGATTTCAACATGAATGGTTCTCAATGTGAAGGGCCTTCACAACTCCTGCAGATGAAGTGGTGACTGTTTTTAGTCACTCCTCAGCAACAAAGCACGAACATTAAAAAGACAGAGCTGTCTATCTCGATGTACACATGCCCCAGCAAAATGGTTGTTATTTACTGATAAAAACCACATGACAGCAATTTTAAAAACGGGATTTGTTCTGTCAGTCAAATTAGAAAGGCAAAATATCCTCAATGCCAAGTGATTACTGCCTAGGCCTAAGTGTGGTAAACTGCCAGCACAATTAGAGTAGTGTAGAAGAAGAAATATGAAGATGGATTGGCTTAATTCTAAACAGAAGCATCAGTAAAATAGAAACCTTGGGACATTTTAGTGCAGTGGCCAATTGCTTAAGAGTGTGTCTCTGGAACATGTTTCAGTTTTTACTTATATAGGTTGTTCTTACACATGATTTTTTTTAAATAAAGGAAATAGACTTACAGGGATTACTCTGTCATATAAAACACATCGTTCTTCTCTGAGAAAAAAGAGCAATTCTAACCTGAAAAACAAGATTCTGTTATTCTCATCCAGAAATCTAGACATATGGGTAAATAAGTATTTAGGCAATTCAGCCAAAAACATTTCATAGATGTTCATGTAACTGACACCTTAATTATCTTTCACTTTTCCCGTTGCCAAAAATGATTCTGGGTTTAAAACTCTCCAGGCCAATTTTCTCCTCTCTTTTCATTATTTTTGTCTTCATGAAAAAACAAATAATTCCAACAACAGATTAATAGCATGTAAATCCTGGATCTAAATCAGAAACAAAAACCAAGGAAAAGGCTCCTAAGCTTTATGCTTAGATCTCAGGCCTCACAGAATGGCATGAAATATCAATCATACTGAGGAAAACAGAAACTTCTTGAACCATACTCCTCATTGACCATGAACCAGATGCTTATAATCCCCAAGTAACATTAAACAATTCTTGTCAACATCTACCTGGAAAAAATCCAGGGTTTCTGTAGCAGAATTTTATAGCTGTCATATCCAATGGCATTTGATAAGATCTCAAACAAAATGGTACTCATATAGAAGGCAAAATCAAAAGGGATAGAGATCAAAGTTCAAGAAACAGTTTAAGAATTTCTTTCTTAAAAGAGATTTGAACACAATTTTTTTTCAAATAAACGAAACTTCTATTATATGAATTTTGTTTTTCCACTAGTTTCCATCGTAAGAACAATAAAATCTTAAGATTTGTACAGATGATCCTAGAACTGAAAGCAAAGTACATTAATAGAAGAGACAATAAACTGAGAGAATGAGTTCAGTCTGTTTAAAAAAAAATAGGGCCTAACAAGTATTTGTAGTAATGATGACAAATACCAAATCTGATAAACTACATGTAAAGTTGGGAGTTAACTGTACCAATTTATTAATCATACTACCCACTTCGGTCTGATGCCTTTTTCAGGTAAAAATATATCCCCAGTGAATTTACAGAGTAGAGATATAAACTAGGTATAACTAACCTGGGAATTCTGAGTAGGGGCAACAGGAAGTATGTTTGGCTTGGTTGGGGTACATGGGCATGCCCTGTAGGTCTTATATCAAACTGGAAAATTAGTTTATGATTAGAGGACTCAAGATTCTGGTAGCTTAGGTTGTAGACTGTCTAACCAAGCCCCTGAGAAAGAATCACTTGGTGTCTTGGTAGAGTGGGGAACAAGGAGAAAACATCTTGCCTTTGACCTCCGTCTGGTCTTCACCTACTCTTGGCCTGAGGATCCCCATGAACTTTTGAAAATTTGTACTTTCTTTCATCAGCATCCTAGCAGTGTCTATGGGAGAGCAAAAGCTGTTGGCCCTGTCTGTTTACAGAGCTGAGGACAGACAATGTAACAAGAAGTCAGATTCAAGGTTCTACAAAAAGACTAGCAGAAAAGTAACACCATAAATAAGGGGGTATCTTTAAGACTTCAGTAAAAAGACTAGCAGGGGCTATGTTAGCTGCTTACCACATGTATCTGAATTTGAGCCCATTTTCTACCGGATTCTGTATACAACAGTAGGAGAGTGTGTCATAGACTTTGGTGAAGGTAATGCTTTTTAATAACTATTCTAATTATAGCGGTTTAGTAAATATCTTTCAAAAAAAACTAACCACCAAGTTAACCAAGCAATATCATCATTAATCAATGGGGGAAGCACATCATTAGGGGGTTCTGAGAAAGACACCCTTAACCCTCAAGGCTATGCCTAGAATCTTAAGTGGAGACATAGTAGTCGATTTCTGGAGAAGTCAGCATTAGGTGGGAGGGAGTTAAGTAGCTTCAGAATTACATTATGCAAAGTTTTATAAAGTGCTCACAAATTAATTACATGGTAACCAATTTAAAAAATTGAGTAAAGAGGCAACTAGGTGGTGCAGTGAGTAAGAGCCCTGGCCTGGGAGTTTGGAGGACCTGGGAGTGGTTCAGGCCTCAGTTACTTAGCACCCACACATAAATAACTAGCCATGTAACCTTGAGCAAGTTACTGAATCCCAATTGCTTTAAAAAACTTTGAGTGAATAAATACTCATCTTACATGGAAGGTACAGTATTTGCAATGATGAAAAGTAGTCCCTACCCTGACAGTCAGTATTCTAAACATATACAAATAAGTATGCTACACTGATATAAAGTCAAATGAGGTACCAAAATAAATTATAATTTTAAATGAATAATTTGCTATAATTTATGTCATAATTAGAAGGCTTTGAGAGCCAGGGCTTCTCGTCTGGGCCTTGAAAGAAAAGAAGGATTTTACAGAGTATAAAGAAAAATCAAGCTGAATAAAGAGGCAGAAGAACACAGAATAAAATGGAAGAACTGTTTGGTTGATTCACAGAATAGATGCCAGTGAGTAAAACAAAAATGTTTGAACCGTAGGTGGAAGCCTGTGTGTGGAAGTTCTTAAATGTAAAGCAAGGATATATTTGTGTTCTGTTCTAAAGACAATAGAGAATCACTGAGGGTTTTTTTTTTTTTAGCAGGAAAATGATACTCTGAGAACTTTACCAGATGAAAAATATTTTGGCAGTTTTGCTGGAGATGAACAGTAGATGGAGGAAGATTGGAGACATTTGCCTTCATTTTTTCATCAGGTGCTTTACTGGGTTTTGACTCCTTGAACTTCATGATACCCTTTGATGGCCCCACTCCATTTCACTTCCTTTGGTAAAATCTTTTCCCATTACATTTTAAAGTTCCTTGAAGGCAGAGATTGATACTCTCTTAAAATTTGCATCCCCAGGGGTGGCTAGGTGGTGCAGTGAATAGAGCATCGGCCCTGGAGTCAGGAGTACCTGGGTTCAGATCCGGCCTCAGACACTTAACACAAAAAAATAGCCATGTGACCTTAGGCAAATCACTTAACCCCAACTGCCCTCCAAAAAGCAAAAGAAAATTTGCATCCCCAGTATTTAGCATTGTGCCTAGAACAAAATGGATGCTTAATAAATGTTAATGACTGATTACTGACTGTGAGGATCAATTTTAAGGCTATTATAGTGGTTCAGGAGAGGGGATGAAAGCCTGAACTATGTCAGTGGCAGAAGTAATGGATTTAAGAAGTATTTTGGAAGTAGAATCCACAAGAGTAGACAACTAAGAGTATGGGTAGGGGGGAGGAGGCATGTTGTGGAGGAGAAGGAAGACTCAAAGAGGATTACATTTTTGTGACTAGGTGGCTAGGATCTTTGAACCAAGGTAGTTTCAGGTAACGGTGAGGCCTAAGGTTTGATCCAACTCTGCTGTAGAAGTACAGCTCATGGAAACTGCTAATACTGATATGATAGGAGACCAGAGTTTGAAGGATCACCAATTACACATGCTATTAATGTCACCAAGGATGGGCTGAGGTGAAGAGGAAGACTAAGAGAAGTGCTGAGGACATTGTTCTGGTGGATGACAACATCTGGCTACAGTGTTATGATCAGATAGCATGAATTTACAAGGGAGCTGAGAGCTGAGGATGGATCTCATTTCGTTATAACATCTACTTTGTTTTTATTGTAACAAATCAGAAAGTGACAGAATTCTTCACTTAGGTCATAAAATTTAGAAAGGCTACTTTGGAAAGCTATTGGGGGAATCTGAGAATTGATACCTTTTCAAGAACTGGTCCCTAGCATGTTTAATTTGCTTCCTTCTTTTCCTCGTAAAAAGTTCAGGCATTAAAAAATAATTGTTACATAAAATTCTTTTGGCAAGAAAGTGGAGGAAAATACATAAACAATAAATAAATGAGATCAAATTGTCAATGATTAAAATCAGAAATCTTTTCTGTTTGGCTGAGTTGCCACCTCAATAAAAGCTTTTTGTTCCTTTCTATTATGCAAGCTATATCTACCTTAAAATGCACAAAACTACATTCATCATGTGATCTCTCACTACATTGTTAATTCGTAACGCTGAAAAGCCTCAAAGCTGTGATATGATTTCATTTAATGATAGCTAAACTCAAAGGCCTACTGCACTTTTGGGGCATCAATGGATAATAATAAAAATCTTTCCATCTCTCCCATAAGTCCTGCATACATTGTTCAATAAGAGAAAAAATTACGACCCAATTCTAGAGCATTGCTTTTTCCTTCAGTTATCCATTCTTAAATATTAAATACAAGGTATGACTAGAAAATAACCAATTTTTGCACAAATGTACCAGAACCTATACATTCAAATGAGTATTACCCTTCAAAGCAGCTCCTTTGCTGAAAACACTGTTACAACTACTCTTTTGGAAATTATATCAGAATCTCTTACTGAATATATTCACACTTGCATACACACATACATTTAATGTAATTAACTTATTCCCAGGACACTGGAACCTTTTACTCTTTGGTGGGAATCTTAGATAAAATACATTAGGAAACAAGTTGTCTAATGAAAGTACTATATACATATATACCATTTACTTGATATTAGGAGTTATAATTGCCTGAGCATTGCAAAAATAAATCATTGAATGCTGTATTGCCACAAGTTGAAGACTGCTTGCATAAAGTTTTATGATTTTCAAAGCATTTTCACATTTATTACCATTACATTACAATAGCATGTAAGTCCCAGAGCTGTTGTGAGCACAGAATGAGATAATATTTATTATGCACTTTGCAAACCTTAAAACACTGTGTAAATTCTAGTTATTGATAGTAGTAGTAGGCATATACAACAGGCATTATTGCTCCCATTTTATGGATGAGTACAATGATGTCAGGAGGTGATATGGCTTTCTAAAGTCACAGTAATAATTAAATGGCAAAACAGGGATTAAAACAGATTTTTCTTTTTCTTAGTCAAAAGCTATTTCCATAAGAAGATGATGCCTAAAATCAGAAATGCATTTCCTTGGCAAGATATTGTGTGGAGCATGAAAGAAGAGGATGGGAAAATGGAGTATAGTTTTAAAAGGGCAAAAAGTCAACTTAAAAATTAAGGTATATCTGCTAAAAATCTTAAAAGATACTTTAATGATTCACTGACAAAGTATTTTTGATAATATCCTGCTACACAAAAATTAAATAAAAATACTGAAAGGGAAAATATAGTAGAATACTAGACATTTTGCAGATATAGCCACCTGTTTCACATATTGGTTCACTCCAAAAGTAGAAATCCTTAAAGCTATTTGAATTTGACTTAAGTTTTTCTGACAGCAACTCAGAAGAGATTTGACCAAAGGAAAAGTAGAATGCTTCTAGCATAGTGCCTTCTTATTTATAAATGGTTGTCCTAGGTTGTTCAGACTCAGTTCAATTTGTCAAAAATATGTTTATCATAAACCTGATATTCAGAGCATTTAGGTAGTGGGGTAGAAAAACAAAACCAGAAACAAAGTTTAGATGGAATATACAGTCTATTAGGGGAAAAGAATTATAATATACTCAGTGCAAAAAGCTATAAGTTGCAAGTACTGACAAATACAGGGAAAAGAGCACAGTGAGATCTCAAGTTCTAGCATGATGGTTTTCTGAAATTTTATATATATTTTGTACATATGCATATAGAAATATATACACACTCATATACATATTTATATATGGTTTATTTATTATATATAGCTTAAGCTTATTTATCTGCCTGATTTCAGAATTTAGAAAAGAATTTCAGTGAGGCAAACTAAAACAAAACTGAAAAAGAAGTTAGACATTATTTGCACAACATCCTATCTAATGTAGGAATTTCCCTCACAAAATCCTTGACAAGTTGACATCATCCTTAGCTCAAATACTTGCAGTGACAGTGAGACCACTGATTTTCAAAGCAGTCCATTCCATATGGATATATAGCTCAAAATGTGGGGAAGTTCATCCCTTAATTGAACTGAAATTCCTTAACAGAAATCTCTCACTGAAATTTCCTTAGGTGTATGGATAGAAATACAATAAAAGTGCTAAAATATGAGTATGAGATATTCAGAGAGTTAATAGGAAGATGATTATAAGGAGAGAGGATTTAGTTCCACCCCTCCATACTCAGCTGATGAATGGAAAGAACGTAATTTCAGGTAACTGAATTGTTGATATGTTAATGGATAGAGGGAAGCAAGTAGGAACAGGAATACTATGGAATACAATGACTATAACAGTTTACAACAACAATAACAACAAAGTAAGGCAGGTGAAGTATACTCTGCTGCAAAGATTATTTTTTAACATTTGATTTTAAAACTTTGATTTCCAGATTCTTGCCCTTCTTCCCTTGTCACCCACCCTTACTGAGAGGAAAAGTGATTCAATATGGGTTATGCATGTGTAGCTATGCAAAACATTTCCATAGTAGATATATTGTGAACACATGATTATATTTCCCTCCATCCTATCCGGCCACCACTTATTTTATTTTGTACTTTAACCCTGTCCCTTTTCAAAAGTGTGTGCTTCTAACTACCCTCCTCCCCAATCAGCCCTCCCTTCTAACGTTCCTCCCTCTCATCGCCTTCCCCCCTACTTTCCTGGAGGGTAAGATACCCAATTTGGTGTGTACATTATTCCCTCCTTAAGCCAAATTTAATGAGAGTAAGGTTGACCCATTCCCTTCTGCCCTCCTGTTCTTCCCCTCCATTGTAACAGTTTTCTCTTGCCTCTTTTATATGAGGTAATTTACCCTATTCTGTCTCTCCCTTTCTCCTCTCATTATATTCCTCTCTCACCTCTTAATTTTATTTTTTAGATATCACACCTTCCTATTCAACAGATCCTATGGACTCTTTGTATACATGGACACACATATACACACACTCATATATATTTTATACACACATATGCCCTATTATATAAACATATATGTGTATATATATATATACATATATACATATGTATATATGTATATATATATACACATACACACATATATATATTCCCTTCAACTATCCTCATACTGAGAAGTTTCATGAGTTACAATTATTGTTTTTCCACATAAGAATGTAAATAGTTCAATTTTAATAAGTTTCTTATGATATCTTTTCCCTATTTACTTTCTCATGCTTCTCTTGCTTCTTGTATTTGAAAGTCAAATTTTCTACACAACTCTGTTTTTTTTTTTTCATCAAGAATGCTCAAAAGTTCTCTAATCCACTGAATAACCATATTTCTCCCTGAAACATGATACTCAGTTTTGCTGGGTAGGTGATTCTTGGTTTTAATTCTAGCTCCTTTGACTTCCAGAATATCATATGCCAAGCCCTTGGATCCCTTAATGTAGAAGTTGCTAGATGTTGTGTTATCCTGATTGTGTTTCCATAATACTAAAATTGTTTCTTCCTAGCCAGTTGTAATATTTTCTCCTTGACCTGGAAACTCTGGAATTTGGCTATAATATTCCTAGGAGTTTTCTTTTTAGGATCTTTTTAAGAGGTGATGGGTGAATTCTTTCAATTTCTATTTTGCCCTCTGGTTCTAAAATATCAGGGCAATTTTCCTTGAGGATTTCTTGAAGGATGATTTTTAGGCTCTTTTTTTGATCATGGTTTTTAGGTAGTCCAATAATTTTTAAATTATCTTTCCTAGATCTATTTTCCAGGTCAGTGAGATATTTCACATTGCCCACTATTTTTTCATTTGTTTGGATCTATTTTATAGTATCTTGATTTCTCATAAAGTTATTAGCTTCCATTTGCTCCAATATAATTTTGAAGGAATTACTCTCTTCAATGAGTTTTCCATCTGGCAAATTCGGCTTTTTAAGGCTTTCTTCTCCTCATTGGCTTTTTGGGCCTCTTTTGCCATTTGAGTTAGTCTATTTTTAAGGTGTTATTTTCTTTAGTCAGATTGTTGACTCCCTTTTCATGATTTTCTTGCATCATTCTGATTTCTCTTCCCAGTTTTTCCTCTCTTACTTGGTTTTCAAAATCCTTCCTGAGTTCCTCCATAGCCTGTAACCAATTCATATTTTTCTTAGAAGCTTTTGATGCAGGAGTTCTGACCTCATTGTCTTCCTCCTGTTCCATGCTTTTATCCTTTTTGTCCCCAAAAAAGGATTCTACGGTCTGTTTGTGCTTCCTCTGCTTGTTCATATTGCCAGTCAAATAAGAAAGCAATCCAGATCCAAGCAGATCAAAGAAAGTCAAAGCAAGAGCAATTTCCCTTCTGAATCATTGCTTGGTCCCCTTACTATCTGTAGGCCAGAAGCTCCTGAGGCAGGCACATGGCAGAAGCTGTAGCCAGCATGCCTCTGCCACCTCTTTCCCTAGGGGCAAGGGCCTGACCATGCCCTTCCTTTCCCACAGAGTTCCTAACTGAACTTTTACTTTTTTTGGCGTTTATGGGTTTAAGAGTCTAGAAACTGCCACAGCTACTGGTGATTCACTCTCCTGAAGTCTGCTGCTACTGCTGCTGCCTCCCTGGGGCCAAAACCACACAGCTCATGTGGGACTGCGCTTGGCTCCCAGAATGCTATGGTGAACCTTTTCTGTCAGCCTTCCAGGCTGCCTTCAGTGGGAGATTTGTTTCTCTCTGTCACTTTGTGGGTTCTGTAGCTCTAAAATTTATTTAGAGTCATATTTTATAGGTATCTGAGGTGGTTGTGGGGGAAGGTCATGGAATTCCCTGCTTCTCCATTATCTTGGCTCTGTCCTGCAGAGACTAATCTTGGAACAGGATAGCAGAACATAAAACACACTTTCATCTTCTCTGTAGAGAGGCAGGAACAATAAATATAGGTTTTATATGCACTGACAAATATGGTTACTAAGTTGATTGCTTTTAACTGTTTTGTTGTTGTTGCAAGGTGTTGTTCAATGTATTGTGTACAGGGGTAATCAGAAAACTATTACAGTATAAAATCAGAAATGAAGTGAAAAGTTGGAAAAACGGCAAAATGAAATTCATCATTCTGCAGTCTGATTAGCTGTGAATATTTGGTTCCCTACTCCTGTTACAATAATGAAAAAAATGCAATTCTGAATTGAAAATAAATAAAGATATATATGTGTGTGTGTATGTATTTATATATATTCCATGGAGTAGAAATTTTCTAAGTTATCCTTTGATTAGAAGGTTATATTTTTATTAATGAAACCTAAATTATGTTGGCTCTTTAAAATTTAGAGTATCATAATGTCAGTTCACAAAGAATTTGTGATCAGCTATAAGCCCCAGACATTTTTACATAGGAACCATTACTGCCAATTCAGGCTCCTCGTTCTGTACTTTTTAAATTAGGGATTTTCTGACTAAAATTCAAGAATTTATATTCATCCATGTTAAGTTTCATCCTGTTACATCAGTTCTGTATTATGGCCTGTTAAGATGGTTTCCTATCTTTATTCTGTTATCATTTATTTATGTCAGCAATTCTTCCCAGTTTTGGAAAATGATAAACAAATCTTCTATGTCTTCATCTGTCACTGACAAAAATGCTAGCAAGTATGTCAGGCACTGTGCTAAGCGTTCTATGAATACTGTCTCATTTGATCCTTACTACAACCTCTGGAAGTAGGTGATATTATTATCCCCATTTTACCACTGAGGCACACAGTGGCTAAGTGACTTGCCCAGGGTCCTAGAGTTAGTAAGTAAGGCAACTCAGGTCTTCCTCGCTCCAGGCCCTATCCAATGTGCCACCAAAGGATCCCAGAGGATCACAGAAATGGATCATAGATTCATAAACATACATCTTGAGCTAGAAGGGATTTTGGTGGCCACAATGTCCAACCATCTCACTTCGGTGATAAAGAAACTGGGTCACAGGGAGGTTAAGTGACTTGTCCATAGTGATAAAAGCAATAAGCAGAAGCAGAATTTGAACCAGGTCCTCTGAAAGGGGCAGCTAGGTGGCACAGTGGGTTTAATGCTGGGCCCTGAGTCAGGAAGATTCCTCTCCACGAGTCCAAATCCTGTCGTCACAGACACTTCCTAGCTGTGTGACCCTGGGCAAGTCACTTACCCCTGTTTACCTCAGTTTTCTCATCTGTAAAATGAGCTGGAGAAGGAAATAGCAAACCCCTTAAATATTTTTACCAAGAAAACCCTAAATGGGGTCAGGAAGAGTTGGACAAAACTGAAATGACTGATGAACGATGAACCTTTGATTATAAAACTAGAGTTTTTCCCAGTGTGCCCTGGGATGCATACCTACCCCTTAATCACACACATACACACACACACACACACACACACACACACACACATACACACATGAAGAAATTTGCATCATGAAAACACATAGGCCAGGGACCCAAACAATTCTAAAGGAATAGACTAAGTAGGTTTACAAAGAGCAATTTGAACAGGGCAGCAGGTATAGAGGGTGTGAAGTGGGTGTGATTTAATTGGTGACAGTATTTGTCATGATTACAGAGTGGAACAGAGTACAACAGCCTTGTATGAAATCCCAGGCATCTCTTGACAAATGAAGCAAAGCAGGTATTAAAACCTCAGTTCTTGTGGTGTCATCCATTGTTTACTTGCCCAGCCCTATAATTAGTCATCTTACATTATACTTTTTTGTGTTCTTGTTTTCAATGTAGCTGCAAAACATTTTGTCCTTTGCTGGCAAAAATTATTTTCAGCCTTGGCTTATCTCTTTGCTAATCTCACTATACTATATCTAGACACATCCGAGTGTATATTTTTGATATTAGAAAGCATTAATAAGAGATTTCTCTATTAACTTGAAAAAGACATTCCTATGTGAGTTGTTTTTTGTTTTTTTTTTTTAAAGCAATTGGGGTTAAGTAACTTGCTCAAGGTTACATGGCTAGTCATGATTTATGTGTGGGTGCTCATTTTCTGAGGCCGGATTCGATCTTGGGGCATCCCAACTCCGAGGCCGGCGCTCTTACTCACTGCACCACCTAGCCGTGTCCCTATGTGAGTTTTAAATTATGTAGTTTAGGAATCCACAACACACCATCTCCTTAAAGGTTTATACATACTGTATTAACCATATCATTTCCCCTACATATGATGGCATCTTAAAATTCTTCACCCGTCTCTCAAAATGTTCCAATTTTCACATCCTCAGATATTCAAGCTCAAAAGGTTAATAACTGAATTCTAATAGCGAAATATTAAATTTTAGCATTTTTAAAAATTATGTTTGTGCACTGATATTTTTATTACCTTGATGTTTTCTTTCTGTTGCTTTTCATTTTTATAAATTCTTAGGTACTTCTTATATTCCTTAGGCATAAAAATAAGAATGATAATGGCAAATTGAAACTTGCTTAGTACATTGAGGTGTTACATACATTATTGAATTAGATCTTCATAATAAAAACTATTAGTTTCCATATTCTCATGGTAACCTAAGACATTACAACACATCCAGATTTTCAGTACATATGTTGGTATATCAAATGAGATAACATTTGTAAAATGTTATTATAGTGTCTAGGCACTTAATAAATGCACATTTACTTCCCCTGTTTACAATATAATAGGCTGATAGGCTACCAATTGAGTTGCTAACGTATTATAAGACTCTTAGCAATGATTCTACATGAATGGGGTATTTTTGAGCAAAATGGAAATCCCACCCAAAAGACAGGTCTGATTGAGATTATGAAGTAGGAACCCTTTAGACAACATGTGGCTATAAGTCTTCATGATGATAGTATGAACCCATCAGGTAGGAACGAGAAAGAAGAGAGAAAGGGACAAAGTCATCCTACTTGAAATGTTGCTAAAAGTCTAATAGCATTAAACATTCCCTCTATGCCCCAGAGTCAGGCCCTTGAAAATCATGTATTTGGTATGTATATTACTGTTCACCATAAACAGAAGTGAAATGCTAAGTCTACCTCATGGTGGGCTGCTGTGGCTTCAATCACAATGCCCTAACAAAGCATCCTCCTTAAGGTTTATTTATAAGAAGAATTAAATACATTAACTCTTATTTATAACTTTTTAAAAGTTAAAGTTAGGGAAAATTAAGGGGAAAGTTAAAAAGAATAAAACTAATAAGATAATAGAAGAATTTATTTTAATGTTTCTCTGTTATACTCAAGATTTTAGGTATTATATTTTTATGTTTTATATTTTACCAGCGAAAATTTTTTGCTGAGAACAAATTGCATTTCTGCCTCAAAGTTGTGATGTGAGAAAATAGAAAAAAGAAATTATTATTATTATTATTGTAGTAGTAGTAGTAGTAGTAGTAGTAGTAGTAACAGTTAACACTTTGTTCATAAAGCACTTTACAAACATTATCTCATTTGATCTTTACAATAACCTGGGAGATAAGTGCTATTATTATCTCCACTGTTTTACAGAAGAAACAGAGGCAGACAGAAGTTAAATTACTTGTTCAGGGTCACACAGTATCTGAACCCTTATTTAAACTCAGATTTCCCAGACTCCAGGTCAGCATTATAACCACAATTCCACCCAGAACAAGTTATGTTGAGAGTATAAAGATTTGGGGAAGTATAATACCCTTTCATGCAAAATCTTTGTGTAAAGTTAGGCATTTAAATAAAATGGGGAGTCAAAGTATTCTTATCTACTTTTTTTGGTCCATCATGTTAAAAAACTGAAGTTTTAAACACACAGAAAAGAGGGTTAATTATATACCTATAAATAACTATATACACATAACTAACTTATAACTCTACACGTATACACATTAAATCTGTATATATGTAAATATATGCATACATACACACATACATGTATACATGTGTATTGCACGTGTATATATGTGCATGATATACATTTATATGCACGTTATATATATATATATATAACGTGCATATAAATATATATATATATATATCCTCACAAGGATCCTTAGATACTCACTGATGCCTTAGTGAAAGGAAAAACTTTTCCAAAACTAAACCTAAGCAAACAGAGGCTATTAATGAATAGCTTGGGCCGGAAAGACAATTCACTGAAATCAGAATGTGGCCATTTTAAGTACATTCCATTTCCACTAATAATTTGATGTCCCATTTCAGCGAACAGAAGTAAAATGTCTGACTAATTGAAATATAGTGGTTGTAAGTGTCAAAAAGTAGTAACTACCCAGGCACTGATTAGGGAAATATTACTTTTCCCCTGATACTGTTTTTTTTTTTTAGTCTAGCATGTCAACATTTGCATTATTCATACATTTTTGTCAGCGTTTATTGCATTGGGTTAATGATATGACATTTTCCATTCTTGTTTCTATCAGGGGGCTTGTTATTAGATTACTGCTCAGTGCTTCATGTGTCATAATATGATAAATGCCAAACAGATGCCAATCAAAACTTCCAATTGATAGTATTTGCTGAAATTTTCCATATGCTTAAGTTCAATCAGACAGTTTTTTGGTTTGATGATTTTTGCCTATTTTATTTTTGACATACATCATTAGGAGAAAAATTTGCACCCAAACAATAGGGTAAGACAGAAATAAAAAGAAACTAAATGTCTTCTCTGATTTGCTCCAAATACAGAAGGAATAAGGAATAATTTAAATGGCAGTTCTCCATAGTGAGTATGCAATGGGGTCAGTTTTCCTACCAAAACAAGCACATTAAAAAAAAAAATAATCAGCTTTGTGACCTTCAAATTGCAACTCATATTAGTTTGTTTTTTTAAGCACTTAGCTATCTGTCATTTCATTGGTTCCTCCTTTCTAACAATGTCATAACTTAGGTAAAATAGATGATATTATATCTGTTTTAAGTTAAAGTCAGGTCCCAGAGAAATTAAATGACATTTCTAAGACACACAGCTAATTAGTGACAGAGCCAAGAATAAAATTATCAAATTCTCTGTTCCATGTTCTTTCTGCAGTCTCATGCAATTTTGTTATCGTAACGCTAAAAATTATTCAGATACTGTTGTTTATCATGCTTCATAACTATATAAAACACCAAAACAAATAGCTATAATATATAAGAGTATACAATATGTTCATTAGAGGGTTCCAAAACAAAAGGCTATAGAAGTGAGACTGTATCTTACTTTAGGTCCCTCTCAATCTTTAGGTCCCTCTCAATCTGCCTAAGGAGAATATTCTATCTTGATATCAAATAAAAAAAATTAGACCTAGACATTAGCCCATGAACAAGAATCACCACTGCTAAGCATTTATACCTCTAGACACCACTGACATTTAGTAATGCCCCATTTCTTTCATAGATATTCATTAGGTGGATTTCACCAGTGCCTATGGGGTCAGATAATTATAAATATCAATGACCCTTGGAAGAAAGAGAAGGTTCTACCTGTGAGGTTTTAAAGTGTTTTCAAAGCTATTTTAAGCTCAGTTATAACATGAACCAGGCCAAAAATAATATCTCCAAATTTTAAAAATTTAGAAGAGGCAATCTTATCCCAAATGAAATTTTGAAATCTGGCATTTAAGAATTGGCAGTTTGGTTCAATATGTCACTCCTCTTGTTCTTACTCATTGAGTCAAAAAATGTGACCATTCTTCTTAGGCCCGTTATGTTGTACACTACTCTCCCCCACACTTGGTGATACAGTCAATTCAATTTTTTTCCTCTATTCCTCCTACAAAGTCCCCATCTCCCATTTTTGTACCTTTACCCTGGCTATTCCTCATGACCTGAACACAATCTATTCTCAATACTACTTCACAGAACCCTCCTTCAACAAGCAGCGCAAACACTTCCTACATGACACTTTTCCTGAATCCCCAGGTGCCAGTGCACTCTCTCCCACCTTACCTGTTTTGCTTATTATGTATATAATCACATATGCATTTGTCTCCTCACATTAGAATGTAATCTGCTTAACATGAGTGATTGTTTAATTCTTGTATTTTTATCTTCTATTCCTAGCATTGTGCCTGGCACATAGGGGGTATTTAATAAATGTTTGTTGATTACTTGATTGATTTAGGAAAAGAGATGAACTTTTCAGTCCTTTAGTTTAAAATTAAGACTCTCAGTCAATTTTCCTTTGTGGTGATATTGTAATGAAAAACTCCTTTAGGAAATACAACACAGAACTTAATTACACTGCCATTGTTTATTATTTCTAAGGAATAAAATTATTCTAACAGTAGTATCTCAGGGAAAAAGCTCTAAAAGAAATAATGGGATCATCTAATTTAGCCTTCATTTTCTTATGTAAACCTTGGCTCAATAGGTCAATTTATGGGATTATCTCTTCACTGTCAACAGAGACTGGTTTTTTGCCTCTTTTTGTATCCCTAGCACATACTTAGCACAGTCTCTGGTAAGTAGTAGGTTATTAATACATTTTAATGATTGAATGTTATGTGCTTGTACAACTGGCATTTTGGTAGGAAGGGATTCAAACACTGGATGTAAATCCTAGAATTCTCCTTTCCCCTTTCAGGAATAGTGATTAGGAGTATAATTTGCACCTAAAGGTTACTTCTTCTAGGGAGCAGATATAATTCTAGTCCAGTGTTCCTTATCTCTAAGAAAAGCAGAGTGACTCTGTTCCCAACCTCCATCTTCCCCTCCTGGCTGGAATCAGAATCTCCCTTGGAGGATGATGAAGGGAGGAGATGCTAGAGATGTCTATTCTTGCTTCCTGAGATCCACATCTAGACAGACCCATGTGGACATAGATAACCCATATAGGGAAAACCAAACATTACCCACATAACACCACACTCATCATACTAATAAAGACAAAATGGAAAATCAATGAATTCCACAAACAAAAGATAGAGTGATTGCATATATGCGACCATGGGGGTGGGGAAAGATCTGGGAAGCACAGAGAATGACATTTTTTTTTCAGAATTAGCACTGCATGCCAGTGGTCAACATCAAAGTAAATTTCAGGTAGAAACAGTTCGTCCAAGCCACTCTGCCCCCAGATTCCCCCCAAACTATGTAAAAAGGGACTCTGAACAAGTTCTGGAGCCCCAGCACCCACAGAACGACACAGAGAAGTTAACCTCCCGCTGAGGACAGCTCAGCAGCCCTGCAGGAAGGACCAGCACAGCGGTCTGGGACCTGGCAGCTCGCAGCATGCAGAGTGCGGAGAGCCGAGCCGAGCCCAGGTCCCCATGAGCCGCGGTTTTAGGCCCAGGGCGGCAGGGCCAGCAGCCGGCTGGAGGAACCCCAGAACACCAGCAGCCGTGGCGACTCCAGAATTATCAACACAGACATGCCTAGGACAAAATAAGAGGTTAGTGTCCTATGGACTTTGGGACCTGGATTTGGGGAATGCGTCGGCTCCCTCCCCTGGGGGCTAGAAGCCACTGAGGAGACACGCCATTTTGTAGTTTTCAGAGGCAGCTCCAGCTCCCGGCCTTCGAATTAATTGTAGGGAGATCCAGCGATCAGTCTTGGGGGGTAATCGCTCTTGCTTTAACCTCCCTGGATCTGGATTGTGATCTAGGGTAGAAGTTGTGGGTGGGTTTACAGCTTGCCAGAAACGGAAGTTGCCCCCCACACGTTCAGGACGAAAATTCCTCTATCTGGCCTTAAAGCCATAGTGTGGCAAACAAGCCCAAAAGTCAAAAAATTAAGTGGCAACATGCCAAGGCAAAGGAAACAGAAAAATGCAACGCTAGACTCCTATTTTGGGGGCATAGAGTGGGAAAAGGACTGTGAGGTCAGAAGTCCTGCTCCAAAAGCCCCAGGGGAAAACAGGAGCGGGTTGCAGGCCACAGAGGACCTTAAGAAGGGCTTTAAAAATGAAATACGAGAAGTGGAGGAAAAATTGGAAAGAGAAATGAGAAGGATGTAGGAAAAGTATGAAATGAGGGTCAACAGCCTGACTGAGGAAAACAACACCTTAAAAAATAGACTAACTCAAATGGCAAAGGAGGCCCAAAAGGGCAATGAGGAGAAGAATGCCTTAAAAGTCGAATTTGCCAGATGGAAAAAGAATCTCAAAAGTTCACTGAGGAGATTCATTCCTTCAGAGTTAGACTGGAGCAAATGGAAGCTAGTGACTTTATGAGAAATCAAGATGCTGTTAAGCAGATCCAAACAAATGAAAGATTAGAAGGCAATGTGAAATATCTCATGGGAAAAACCACTGACCTGGAAAATAGATCCAGGAGAGACAATTTAAAAATTATTGGACTACCTGAAAGCCATGATCAAAGAAAGAACCTAGAAATCACCCTTCAAGAAATTCTCAAGGAAAATTGCCCTGATGTTTTAGATCCAGAGGGCAAAATAGAGGTTGAAAGAATCCACCGATCACCTCCTGAAAAAGATCCCAAAAAGAAAACTCCCAGGAATATTATAGCCAGGTTCCAGAATCCCCAGATCAAGGAGAAAATACTACAAGCAGCCAGGAAGAAACAATTTCAATATTGTGGAAACACAATCAGAATAGCCCAGGACCTGGCAGCTTCTACACTGAGGGATCGAAGGGCATGGAATATGATATTCCAGAGGGCAAAAGAGCTGGGAATGAACCCAAGGGTCACCTACCCAGCAAAACTGAGTATTTTGTTTCAGGGGAAAATATGGTCATTCAGTGGAATAGAGGACTTTCAAGCATTCTTGAGGAAAAAACCAGAATTGAATAGAAAATTTGACATCCAGACACAAGAAGGAAGAGATGCCTGAGAAGGTAATCAGGGAAAAGAAATCAAAAGGAACTTATCAAAGTTGAACTATTTACATTCCTATATGGAAAAGCAATAACTGTGACTGATGATATCTTTCTCACTATGAAAATAATGGAAGAAGGTGTGTGGTCATATGAGTACATATGTGAATGTGTGTGTATATGGTTACAGTTATATATGGATAGAGGGCATAGGTTGAATTTGTTGGGAAGGGAGAATACTCAAGGGATGAAATTATGAGGTGAGAGAGGAAAGTGGCAAGAGGAGATGGGGAGAGACAGGGTAGGGTAAACTATCCCATGTAGAAGAAGCAAGGGGAAGTGGTTGCAAAGGAGGGGAGAATAAGGAAGGCTAAAAAGGCAAAACCACATTCACATTGAATTTGGTTCAGGGAGAAAAATGACATACATACTAAATGGGATATCTCAACCTGCAGCAGGATAGGGGGAAGGGGGATGAGAGGAGGGATGATGGATGGGAGGGCATCCTTGGGGTGAGGGGAGGTTGGAAATACCCACTACAGAAGAGGGACAGGATCATGTAGGGAATGGACCAGGTGGGAGGTGGGATGAGTGGGAGGGAATTTTAAGCAGCCTTGTACAATATATCTACTATGATAATGTTTTGCATAGCTAGACATGTACAACATATACTGAATTACTTATCTCCCAAGAAGGAATGGGTGACAAAGGAGGAAGGAAATGGATCTGAAATTCGAGGTTGTAACATTAAATGTTTCAAATATATATAAATACTATTATTAATACTCTTTTGCTTGTAATAGGGAGATAAGATGTGCAAGCATTGGGACACAAAGATTCACCTTCCTCTAATGGAAAAGTCGATGGGGGTATGGGAGAAGGTATGGGAGAGAGCAGATTGGAGGAAGCGATATCTTGTGGGACTACTATTCTGGGAGGTTGGGTAGGGGAATAATGGGGGGAAAATGATTGTAACTCAAAATCTGGCGGAAATGAATGATGTAAAACAGAAGTTAATAAAGCATTTGTTTAAAAATTTAAAAAAAAGTAAATTTCAATTACATTCATAGTAAGTATTTTTTTCCCAAGGGGAGGAAAATGGCATTCAGACCAGGGAGTTGGCTAACACTTAGAATTAATTTGGTTTGAGCCTAGAACATTTCTGAGCACAAAAAATCTAATCAAGACTTTATGACTGATTTATTGCTATTCTGTCATACCCAGCCCACAATTTGGAGAGGCAGAAAGAAGTAGGAAAGGCATTCCAGGAAGATGGGGATGACATGAATAAAAACATGAGTAAGCAAGATATTTGGGAAATAGTGACTTTCCCCTGCTAGGTTAAAGGAAAGAGTTGATATTGGGGAGAAGCAGGAATTAAAAGTTTGGGCACAGATGATTGAGAGCCTTCATTCAAGTCAGTTCAATTTAAACATTAATTAAACCTCTACTAGCATGAGTGGCAGAGTACTATAATGGATAAAGAGCCACTCAAAACAAGGAAGACCTGAATTTAAATCCTGCCTCTGATATGGACTAGCCATGCTACTCCTGGGCAAGTCACTTCAACATTAAATGTCCTGGGTAACTCTCTAAGACTACAATTTGCAGAAAAGGCAAGGGCCTGCACTGTGATGGGGGTTTCCTCCTTTGGGAATCCCCTATAATAATTAAATCATAAACCCTATCCCTATGTTTATTCATATGTACAGAGCATTGTATTAGGTGGCAAGAGGAGTGAAAAATTCCATCAGTGTCTCACGGAGTTTACAACTGCCCCCCACCCCCATTAATAATTAAAATACAAATAAGACATGTCAGACATGAACTAACTGCTATACAAAGACTCCAGAGGGGGAAAGTTTTTATTGACTCTGAGCATCAAAGATCAGCCTGGACCATTTCCTTGGGTAACAGGGAACAACTGAAGATTTCTGATTCTGAGAGAATTGTGATGTAAGCCATACTCAATTAGAAGACACATATGGCATACAGGATAGACTTTCAATGGAAAAGAGCAGAGGTAAGAATAAGCAACAGAAATCAATTGTAATGATTTAGATATAAAGTGATCAGTTATCAACTAAGAGGGTGGCAAGAAGAATAAATAGAACATATGAAGAGACATGAAAGAACTCTCTCAAAGATTCAAATGCACTGATGATCTCATTTATCTGCATGTCCCCTCCAAGAATGTAGATCCTCACAGCCTATCTATGCTTACCCATCTTGTGCAACTATTTTCCATGTCCTCCTAGCCATTCTCCACACGTCAAAGGCCTTCATTATTTTTTCCTGACATTCCAAGGATAGCAATAGAACATTTGAATTGTCTACTTGTTTTCCCTTGCCCTCATTTCATGGCCAATCAGTCCATCTTTTTTTTCCTATGAACATTTCACTAATAAATACTTTACTTCTGTTCTCAGCAAGTCCTAGAGGAACAATGGACTGGGGTTGCTAATTGACTGGACATGAGGATGAATAAGCAGAAGCAAGCAGTTGAGGACAGACTCCCAAGTTTCAAAATCTGGATGACTAGAAAACTGAAAGGAACAAGCAGGTCATAAGAATCTTCCCAAAGGTAGAAATAAAAGAAGTGGGTTATGATATGAAAACATTAAGCATTAATTATAGACTGAACAATGCAAAACACCAGGCTGAGTACACACCATTCACTGGAAAGGTTCTGTTGTTTTCGGGTCGCTTTGCAGTTCTGTCCAACTCTTTGTGACTTTATTTGGGTTTTTCTTGACAAAGATACTGTAAGTTGTTCATCATTACCTTCTCCAGATCATAGAGGCAAACAGGATTAAGAGACATGTCTAGAGTCAAACATTTATTAAGTGTCTGAGATCAGATTTAAATTAAGGAAGATGAGTCTTCCTGACTGTTGACCTGGTGTACTACCCACTGTGCCATCTAGCTGCCATACTGGAAAGGTATATTTATTTATAAATTAATAAATCAGAATCTTGGTTGAAAAATCAGAGCTTTATAATTTTGTTTATTGTGAAATGATGTACCAGAGACTGAAAAACTCTAGACGAACTGATAAAACTAAGTTCTTGAACTTTCAAAACTGACCAGAGTTAATTCAATCAGGAATCTACAAGGTTCAGAGGCCCATCCTGAGCAGCCTGGCCATCTCCTTTTTAACATACAATATTACTCCACCTCTCCATACAAAAGGCATTAAGTGCTTAAAATAAATTAACAAATAAATGGATGAATGAATGAATAAACAAACAAACGAATGAATGAATAAACAAACAAACGAATGAATGAAAGAATGGATTTCATCAATTTGCCCTGTACTTCCAGTAGTTAGTAAAAGATAATTTTGTCCTGTTCAGGTAACTCTTAATATGCTTAGTTTAGGTAAATCACTATGATCATCAAGATTTCATTTAGTTCAGTGGTGACTTACGATAAAATAAACTGAACCAACCTCAGAGGGAGAATGTGAAGTTAACATCATTAGTATTTGAAACGTTATCAAACGTTTATTTCTATTTATTTGTATTTCATAACCAATTAATATACTGTCAGGAAGGAACAGACACACTCATCAACCACATTAGCAGGATGTTTCTCTTACTATAATCATTAGTGGAGACACTATAATTAGGTTACAAACTCAATGTTCCTTTATGATGAATGGGATACTTTACTTAAAGCTATTTCAGGTAAAGAGTAAAAGATAATTAAAGGAAAATATAGCATATGATTTCATAAAAAGAAATAATACATATTACATTTAGGTAGAAAATATGCTTTTACCTAGAATAGTGTTCTCCAAAGGTGGGGGAGGAAGTCCCCTGCAGAACCATGGAATGTCCCCAGAGGGCATGTGTTCAAAATACTCCCCCTGTAACAGCTACTCATGGGGCTTGTCTCCTACACCAAACCTACCTATTACTCATTACTACTCAATACTCAACTGCCCTATTCCATCAACTCACCCACTTGTTCAAGTTCTCAACCTTCTTCTTTCTCCTTCTGGGAACCTCCCCTTCTGAGAAGGCATTTACTTATCCTAAGTACTTATAACAGCAGCTACAGGTGTCAATGGAATTTTCTATTCTTGTGCTCTAAGCATATCTATCGCCGATCACCACATCATCTTACAACAAATAAGTTTTATTCCAGGGCTGTAGCTGGTGAACCCACCTCTGATTCTTTTTTATTTGGGGTAGGAGAGCATGACTTCACCGGCTAAGTAGGCAAGGACAAAAGGTGATCTGCACTGAAGACCTCATTACATTATCTTTTCACTGAAATATACTCCATTTCTCTTGTTCATTTCTGTGGAGAAAGTGCTCATCCCTTTAGTCACTCAATTTCAACCTCAGTATCATTCTGGACTCTTCAGTATCTCTCACCTCACATCCAAGTAGTTGCCATTTCTTGCTATTTCTATTCGGCCACACCTATAACATCTTTTCTTTCTTTCCACTCACATAACAATCAACCTAATTCAGTGTCTCACTGATTCACACATGGATTGTTTCAGTGGCCTCACAACTGGTATTCCTGCCTCAAATCTTTCTCCACACACCAAAGTAATTTTCTTAAATATCAGGTCCAATCAGGTTACTGTCACCACCCCCCTTCTCAATAAATTCCACTTGCTCCTTATTACCTATAGGATAAGATATAAGCTCCTCTGACATTTAAAGCCCTTTCGCAGCCCACTTCTTACTCAAACTCCTCCAAAATCACACATAAAATATCAAAACATGAATAGGAAATTAAGGCATAATTCCAGTCATACCATAATGTATGATACCATATTCACAGTGCGAAAAGAAAACGTACTTATATTGGAAACTTTCTGCTGAGTTGAAATTAGAGATAATTAACATTTTTGTTTTCTTTTTAAAAAATCTGTTATTTATTTATTTTTAGTTTTCAACATTCATTTCCATAAGATTTTGAGTTACAAATGTTCTCCCTGTCTTTCCCCTACCCTTCCCAGAAGATAGCCAGCCTACTGAATACTCCTTCCCCCAATGGGCTCTCTCTTATATCCTCCCCCATACCCCCCTAACATTCTAGTAGGGCAAGATGGAATTCTATACCCCAGTGCCTCTATATCTTATTTCCCAGTTGCATGTAAAAAATATTTTTTTTAAGATTTGTTTTTAAAACTTTGATTTCCAGATTCTTTCCATTCTTCCCTCCTCACTCACCCTACTGGGAAGACAAACAATTCAATATAGTTTGCACATGTATAGTTACAAAAAACATTTCCATAGTAGTTATATTATAAAAGACTAATTATATTTCCCTCCATCCTATCCCTCCCCCACTTACTCTATTTTCTACTTTGACTCTGTCCATCTTCAAAAGTTTTTGCTTTGGGGTAGCTAGATGGCACAGTGAATAAAGCAACGGCCCTGGATTTAGGAGGACCTGAGTTCGAATCCAGCCTCAGACACTTAACACTTACTATCGGTGTGACCTTGGGAAAGTCACTTAACTCTAATCGCTCCTCAAAAATTTAAAAAAATTATTTTTAAAAAGTGTTTGCTTCTAACTACCCTCTCCCCTAATCTGCCCTCCCTCCTATCAATCCCCCTCTTATTCCCTTCCCCCCTATTTTCTTGTAGGGTAAGATACCCAAATGAGTGTGTATGTTATTCACTCCTTAAGCCAAATTCAACAAGAATAAGGTTGACCCATTCCTGCTCTTCCCCTCCATTGTAACAGTTTGCTCTTGCCTTTTTTATATGAGATAATTTACCCTATTCTATCTCTCCCTTTCTCCTTCTCCCATTATACTCCCCTCTCACCTCTTAATTTTTTTAGGTATCATCCCTTAGTATTCAACTGATCCTGTGCACTCTGCCTATGTATACATGTACACATATACACATATTCACATATGTATTTATACATACATATACCCTCCCATACATACACATATATGTATGTATATACACAAACACACACACAGATATTCTCTTCAACTATCCTCATACTGAGAAAAGTCTCATGAGTTACAATTATTGTTTTTCCCTATAGGAATGTAAATAGTTCAACTTTAATAAGTTTTTCTCCAGCCAAAGTAGCTAGTGTCTGCCAGTGGGGGGGGATCCTGTAATTGTGCATAGTTCACTAGTGGAGTATCTCTTCAGTTCTTGGGGACAAAAGAATAGCTCCAAGGTGTGCACCATCATAATTGCATGGGGTCTGCCTTAGACGCTGACTGTCCCAATGATATATACTCTTTTGCAAAGCACAACATAGAGGTTAGTAGCAATTGAGAAGAAGCCAAAACAATTCTCCTATAATTCTAACTTTTCTGATAGTAATTATTTTTCTAGTGCCTAGAAGTAACTATTAAATGACAGTTCCCCCCCTTACTGTGGTCTTATTCCTTCTTCAAAAGTGAAAGCCTTTTAATTTATTTTGGTAAGAGTATTTTATAATTAAAAGCAGAAATGAGGCCTAGAACTATGTTGACTTTTGGGTCACCAAAGTTATGCATGAACCCATATCTGTAAATGGAAATGCAGATTTAAAAATCTTCCCTGCCTCTAGGCCCTTTGATAGGATTAAGAGACTCTGCAAACCTTCCATGATGTGAAAATATACTCTGCCCCCTAATAGGCTGAACGTGGTCACATGGAGCCTGTGGCTGAAGGCTTAGTTTTCAGGAATGCCCACATCTTGATGCTGTATGATTAAGCAATGGGTCAAGAGGGTAGTTACATTCTCTGACCCAGGAGAAGGCTATATAAGCCCTAATGGGAGGCTCTGCTTTGGGGCTCACTTTGAGAAGTGTTGTGTGATTTGACCAGATGAGACTCTGGCCAGCTGTTGAGAGCCCCCCTGGCTTTGAAAACCCAGATGTTGATGCTTCCCTCTCTAGTAACTGTGATTTGGTATGGATGTAATGGTTGGACAGTTTGGAAGCCTGTATGCTTGATCTGTTTGTTTCTCTGTCTTGTAAGTTCTGTCTGTATACTTGGAAGTTCAGGGTGCTGACCTTTTACCCCTGAACTAGGTAAATGATATATGTTTGATTGATTAAAGTAAGCTTGTTAACCCATTCTGAGTTGCTTTCCTTTAGAAAAGCAGATCTAAGAACCTGTGTTGGCAGCCACCCTGGGGATGTTCAGGTGCTTGCTGCTACAATATCGCTTAAGAAATACAGGTCTAATGGAAAAGAAACCAGAAGGGAAGGGTAAAGAGAGAAGGTGCACCAAGATTTGGGGATATCCTGTGACTATAACTATCCAATGACTATCCAAGGCATGTTTAGCACCATCTTTGGGAGCTACCACTTTGCCACAGTTCAAGTCCTAGCTGAAAGCACCTATAAACAAATCAGTACTGACCCTAGTGGATCACAGTGTTACCTGAATTGGATGGAGATTGGTCTTACAGGGCTAGAATGGGAAAAATGGTTCAGCAAACCAACAAGGCCAAGCTTGATTTTTGTCCATTTCTAGTTTTAAAGAAATATATTCAATAAAATTTCAAAATCCCTACCAACTAACCTACTTACAAAAGAATGTTTAGTAGATATTTTTTTTCATTTACTGTTATTTTATTTAAGTTAATGATGAAAGCTGAAATTGTGATGAAATCTAATACCAAAACCTTTTAAGTGGTTCCCACAGGCATCTAGAGGTTTCCAGTTCAATTTTATCTCACTGTTTATTTAAAGCAGGTTGCTACTTAACAATGGACTATTTCTTAGTGATTTGAGGATATGTATTTTTATGCTCTAAGAATTGGCACTAAGAATCATAGAAGTTTATAGGATATTTCTAGGAATGCACACAAACCAAGCACATACACAAATCACAAATACTATATAGCTACAGAGGTAATCTACTCCGAACAAGTTTTATACGTATATAATTGTTTGCATGTTGTCTCCACCATTAGAATGCAATTCCTGGGTACAGGAACTATGAACCTATCTTCATATTCCCAGAGCTTAGCACATTGCTTGGTACATAATAAGCACTTGATAAGTGCTGTTAACTGATAGCTGACTTACAAATGAAACAAGAATTGCCCCTTTACCATATGCCTGAAATGGATGTATTTATAAATAATGACTTCTGTCCAGTTAGATAACAATTAGGGAAAGATATATGGTATTAAACAACACTAATTATTAGTATTTAAAATGTTTAAATCTCTACTGTGCTGTATATTTCTACCTCATTTACATGAATATGGTTAAAATGCATACTAACTGGTAGGTAATCTATTTATTCGGCAAATATTTACTGACAATCTACTGTGCACATGACAATGTGCTGGGTTTTGTAGCTACCAAGGAATAGAATATATAATATCCACCTTAAATGAGCTTGTAATTTATATGGAATGATAATAAATTGTACAAAATAATTATAATACAATTAAGCATATGTGTAGTGTGAGGAATACAGATTATGTGAATCCTGGGAATTTAGAGAAGGCAAAGATCACTTAAGTTATCAGGGAAGATTTCATTGAGAGGCTGAGATTTAACGGATGGGCAGGGTTTGCATGGACATCTTAGATAGTAAGCAGAGAAAAGCAGGAGTAAAGTTACGATTGTGACAAAGAACAAGGTATGTTTGGAGGATAGTGAATGGGTCAGTTTGGCTAGATTTGTCTGCATTAGGGAAAAGAGGGAGGTTAGGTTGGGGGGCTAGGTTAGAGCCAGATACTGAATGTAAGTAAATATCAGGCTTAGGAATTTGGGTTTATTTAGTCAATAAGTATGTACTAAGCAAGCATTTAAAGGATAAAAGAAGTGTTTTATAAAGAGTAATTTCACATTAGTGAATGGGGGAAAGGCATGAGAACCAGTAAGGGTGCTACAGTTGTCCTAGCATGAGGTGATAAAAACCTAAACTAGGTTATTATCCGTAGAAAGGGAAAATATGGAATAGGAGAAAAAGAGTGAAGGAAGAATTAGAGGCCTGACTGGAGCAAAGCAGAATGAGAAATTAATGCTGACTCTAATGAACCTGTTAATAAGGAAAGCTGAGCACCACAGAACTGACACTTTCAAATTATAGGGCTGGGGAAGACTTTTGAGAGTCCTTTGGACAACAAGAAGATTAAATCACTCAAAACACACACACACACACACACACACACATATACAAAATACTCATTAGAAGGAGAAATACTGAAGCTGAAGCTTAACTACTTTGATCACATAACAAGAAGACAGAATTCAATGGAAAAGAATGATGTTGGGGAAAGACTGAAAGCAAAAGAATGGCAGAGAATGAGTTGGAAAGAGGGAGTCATGGAAGCAATGAATATGAGTTGGACAGACTTTGGGAGACAGTGGAGGATAGAAGGACCTAGAGTACTATGGTCCACAGGGTCACGAAGAGTCAGATAAGACTGAACAACTGAACAATAATAACTGGAACAGCAATAATACTACTAATTCAAAGGAGATAGTTGGGAAGGAAGATAAGGAGTTTCTTTTTACATGTGATGAATTTGAAGTGACTATAAGACACTTGAATGGAAAAATAAGTAAAAGGTTGATAGAAGTGTGTCACTAGCAATTCCTTACCAAACACTACAAAAGCAAAGAAAAATATCAGAAATGAAGAGGTGAAATGGAGCTCGGTAATCTAATGATCTATTCTTAGATAGGGAATCTAATGGTCTATTCTTAGATAGGGAAGTGTGTGTGTGTGTGTGTGTGTGTGTGTGTGTGTGTGTGTATGTCTGTGTGTCTGTGTGTCTGTGTCTTAGGTGGTGAATGAAGAGGGAAAGAAAAAATCTATCAACCAAACCAAAATCCCCTGTACCTAAGCATCCCCAAGGCATCAGTAGCTTTTGTAAAAGAGCTACAGGCTCAGTTATCTTAAAAAATGTTTTTTTTTGGGAGGAATGACTCCTTCCTTCTGCATCAGCCATGATGATCAAATACTTCCTCATATACTATATTGTACTCCCTCATATACTATGGTGGATATAAAGTTATATTATCGTCAATAAGAAGGAAACTATGGCTGACAACAAATGAGGCCTACATGGGCAGTTAATATTCTAAACTCAGCCTTGCCACTAATTTGCTGAGTGATCTAGGACAAGCCACTTAACTCCCCTCTGCTTCAGTATTGCTGTCTATAAAATGAGGACAACAGAATGGCACACTTGTCAAAGCATCCAAATTACTGCATTGATGACCATTACGCAGACAGACCGATCTTTAACTCTGACAAAAAAACCAAGGACTCTATCATCATGTGAAGTGATTAGTGTATCTTCAGAAGAAAAAAGAAGTCCAGCTTTCAATAGCATTTATGGCACTAAAGTATTCCTTTCAGACTGTCTTTATCAAAATACAAAAAGGGGGAGCAGCTGATTCCTAAGGAGAAATGCTATAGACTTAACGAAAGGGAAAAAAAATTCAAGGAATCTCACTAGATCTGTGAATACCATCAAATCAGAGGACCAAGAATAACTTTTTTTTTCTTTTATCCTGAAATATGCCTATGTTTAATCATTAATTATGCTACCTAAATAGCAAGTAACCTGAAAAATAAATCCCTAGTATTACCCACACACATACACGTTATACCTTCCTCACACAGTTTAAATACTATACCCTTTTTATTTTCTTTGTTTCAATAAATTATTTCATTTTAAAGGCTCACATATTTTGCATTGAATCACAGAGGAAGAAGGGACTTTATGAAGCTCTTTGGAGGCAGGATATAGTTCATCTTTGGTTTTATAAATCCAGTGTCCAGCAGACTGTCCTACACACAGTTAAGATAAGGGATTAGATCCGTGAGGCATTTGACAAAGAAAGCCCCCAGAAATGGAAACTCTTCCTAACAATGCAGGTCAACTCCTTTTCAATAATTTAAAGTTTTAGATAGTTGCCTAGAGTAGTGACATGCCCTAGGTCATAAAGCCAGTATGTGTCAGAGACAGAATTTGAACCCAGGTTTTGCAGGCTTTAATGTCAATTCTCTATTCACTATACCACAGATTCTTCTTCCCATGGTTGGAACTCAATAAATATTTGTTATTTGAATTTAACCAAATTCAAACCTTTGGCTGGAACTCAATAAATGTTTGTTTATTTGAATTTATTTTTTATTTAAACAAATGCTTTATTAACTTATGTTTTACATCATTCATTTCTGCCAGATTTTGAGTTACAATCATTTCCCCACCCCTGTTTTTCCCCTACCCACCCTCCCAGAACAGCAGTCCCGCAAGACATCACTTCCTCCAATCTGCTCTCTCCCCTATCCTCTCCCACACCCCCTTCAACCTCTCCATTAGAGGGAGGTGTATCTTTGTGTCCCAATGCCTGCACATCTTATCTCCCTATTACAAGCAAAAGAGTATTAATAATAGTATTTATATATATTTGAAACATTTAATCTTAAGACCTCGAATTTCAGATCCATTTCCTTCCTCCCTTGTCACCCTTTCCCTCTGGGGAGATAAGTAATTCAGTATATGTTGTGCATGTCTAGCTATGCAAAACATTATCACAATAGATATATTGTACAAGGCTGCTTATAATCCCCTCCCCCTCATCCCACCCCCCATCTGGTCCATTCCCCACTTGATCCTGTCCCTCTTACATAGTGGGTACCGCCCACCTCCCCTCCCCGCAAGGATGACCTCCTATCCATCATCCCTCCTCTCCACCCCCTTCCCCCCATTCTGCTGTAGGTTGAGATGTCCCACCTAGTATGGATGTCATTCTCTCCCTGAACCAAATTCAATGAGAATGTGGTTTCGCCTTTTTGCCTTCCTACTTTTCCCCTCTCCTGCAACTACTTCCCCCTGCTTCCTCTACATGAGATAGTTTACCCCACCCTGTCTCTCCCCATCTCTTCCTGCCACTTTCCTCTCTCACCTCACAAATTCACCCTTTGAGTATCCTCCCTTCCCAACAAATTCAACCCATGCCCTCTATCCATATATAACTGTACATACACATACACACACATTCAAATATGTATTCACATGACCATACACCCTTCTTCCATTATTTTCATACTGAGAAAGATTTCCTCAGTCACAGTTATTGTTTTTCCATACAGGAATGTAAATAGTTCAACTTTGATAAGTTCCTTTTGATTTCTTTTCACTGATTACCTTCTCAGGCATCTCTTGCTTCTTGTGTCTGGATGTCAAATTTTCTATTCAATTCTGGTTTTTTCCTCAAGAATGCTTGAATGTCCTCTATTCCACTGAATGACCATATTTACCCCTGAAACAAAATACTCAGTTTTGCTGGGTAGGTGACCCTTGGGTTCATTCCCAGCTCTTTTGCCCTCTGGAATATCGTCTGTCTGTATTATTCCACTCAACTCAGCCTTAAATTCTGCCTCAGTGCTCCATTTTTAGGGCCATCCAAGCAGCTATAACCTTATCCGGTTTCCTATTACTCTCAACCCAATTCTGCTGAACACAACCCTGAGTCCTCCTAAACACCTCACTTCTTCCATGCCCTGCTCATTCTGTTCAACTTTTTCTTAAGGATGCAGAACACTCCACTCTTGGATCCTCTGAGTTCAGCCCCAGAAATTCCTATCCTTTCCAATACTGTTCTTTAGAATTTACCAGCTGTTCTACTCAAGAAAATGAAAATATCCATGGAAGCACAATCTAAATTTCATAGATAAACACAAACTCTTCTCTTATTTAATCATTCCCTCCAGCAGGAAAAGAGGTTAGGAGAAGAGGTTATTCACTGCAGAAACACTATGTTAAGGGTAATAGTAACAGGATTTTTGAGCCCTTTGAAAGCTTTTGTCACCACTGATTTGCAATCATTAAAACAAGTCAGCTTCACAGTATGAGGTATAAAATCGGGAGCTAAAATTAGTTGATTTTATATCTTGAAAATAATTAATGTCTACATAGAGTAAGATTTTTAAAAATACTGGGGGAGGGGATGTTGTGAATTATAAAACCTGATCACATATTCTATTTGTTCATCACTGAGAATATTTTTCAAATGGTTTCAATATACTAAAGCCTTAAATGTTTTGCTCAAAGCATTCTTGATTTGATTTTTCACACATAATATATTTTAAGGGCCGTTCATTTGATTGCATTTGGCTCATTTAAACTCAACTCATCAAAATGCAAAATTTCTAAAAGCTATTTTATTTCCAAAAAAGTCATTTAAATCTCATTTCTGACCTATTTTTCTTATAAAAAGGAAAACAAATTTTTTACTAAAAGTAAGGAACTTAAGGTACCAAAAATTCAAATCTGGTTCAGAATTCAGAAACCATGAGATTTAAAGCATCCTAGTACATTTATTTGCAGAAAAAAAAAAAGAATCTGAGAGTTGGAGGGCACCTTAGCAGCCATTCAGTTGAATTCCTACAGGAAAGTAATCCCTAAAGTATCTGACAAGTGGCCAGCCACCTTCTGCTTATAAGAGGTATAGTGGATAACAACATCGAACATAGATTTGGGAAGACATGAGTTCAAATCATACCTCAGATATTTACTAGCTAGGTTAACCTGGGCAAATTACTAGACCTTTCTCAGTTTTCCCATCAGTAAAATGGGGATATCATAATGGTAACTATCTTTTAGGGTGTTTTAGAAAATAAAATAATATCTGTAGAGTACTTTGCAAATCTCAAAGCACTTCATAAATATCAGCTATCATCTTCATCCTCATGCTCATCCCTGAAAATCTCCAAAGAAAGGGAACCCATCAACTCTAAAAGCAACCTACTCCACTTTGGGAGAACTCTAATTTTTACGAAGTATTGGTGGTAGTAGCTATTTTCCTCCCTCACAATAAACTCAAACTGTTGCCTTTCATCTTCCACACATCACTCCTAATTTTGCCCTCAGTTAGATAGAACAAATCTGATAGCTATCCACATGACAGATTTTCAAATACCTGAAGACAACTTTCATGATATTATGCTACTCCTCTACCCCAGAATCTTTATCTCCAAGTTAAATATACCCAATTCCTTTGACCAATAAACATATGAGATGAACTAAAAGATTCATCTTCAGATGTAATCTCAGACACTTACTAGCTGTGTGACCCTGGGAAAGTTATTTCACCCTGTTTGCCTTAGTTTCCTCATTTGTAAAATGAACTGGAGAAGGAAATGGCAAAGCACTCCAGTATCTCTGTCAAGAAAACTCCAAATGCAGTCACAAAGTGTTGCATATGACTGAAAGGAATGAACAACAAAAACGGCCCTTTACCAACATGGCTCCCCTTTAAACTTTTCAACTTATCAAGTCTTTCTTATTCCAGGTTATTAACATCCTCCTTGAACCTTGGTGACTACAAGTAAAGACAATACTGCAGATGAGATCCAATGAAGGCAAAGTATAATAGAGTGAGGCTGTCACACAGCTAAGAAGCATCTGAGGCTACATTTAAACTTGTCTTCCTGACTCCTGGTCCAGTGCTCTATCTCCTGTACCAACTAGATGCCAGTATCCCAGTGCTTAGCATGGTTCCTAACATACAGTAAGCAACTAATAAATATTTATCAAATGATTTTCACATCATTTCATGCATGGACACTATTTCCTCACCAAGACTGTGAGTTCCTTGAGGACTTACTTTTATTCAAGAAATTTCACCTCAAGAAACATTTATTAAGTACCTAGATCACAATGTGCTAGGCAATGAGCTAGACTCTTTGTATCTCAAAGCACAATAATAGGACCAGAATATAGATTTATTAATTATGTGCACAATTGTTATATACAAAAAGCATCAATACCCTCTCAATTTGATGAAGTATTTCTCTTAGGCTGCCTGAAATATAGTATCTCATTATAGTGCAACCCATGTTTTAAAACAGTTTTAAAAACTTTAAACCAACCAACAAGTATTTCTTCAGTGGGTATTAGTACCCACTTTACAAAGTACTTAATAATGTTCTATATACTAGGAGCACACTAAGAAGCCAAAGATACCATCTCTGCCACCCTGGGACTTTAAACCTAATACACTAACAAGAGTTCAGAAAAAGTATTCTAGGCAGGGGAAATGGCATAAGCAAAGAAATGGAGATAGGCATGAGCATTTCAGGCCTGTAGGAATATAGCTTATCTGCAGCAGAGAGTATATGATGTTGTAAAATACTGATAAGTGGGGTGAGGTGAGATAACAAAAAAATCTTAAAAGCTAGGCTGAAAATTTTGGACTGAATATGCTAAGCAGTAGGAAGTTATCCATCAGTCAGTCTATTAATAAATATTTATTAAATGCTTACTATGGTGCCAGGCAATGTGCTGGGGATACAAGTATATAAAAAGAAAGGCAGTCTTCGCCCTCAAGGACCTTATAATCTAATGAAAAGGGGAAAGCAGAGTAGAAGAGTCAGAGAAGTCCCTAAGCTTCCTTCTTAAATGGAGGTTCTTGAGTTTATAGTTCCATTTTCCAATCAGAAGGCAAAGATGAGATAGAGAGCACCAAGGTTGATGGAATCCAGCAGGGTGTTTGGGATAAATATCCCAAAGATTCTTACCCAAATAAAACTCAGAGGTTTCTCCAGGTAGAAACAGAAGCTCTTTATTCTAAAGACAAGTCTCATGAGAGTTGGGCATCACTCATTCCAGACAAGTCTGGTATAGGGAGGTACCCAGCAAGAGTCAAGCAAGCATTTATATATCCTTACACAAACAATTCTAGGAAATACCCCCCCAAAAAAACCAAAATCCCCCTCCCACCACCGTCCCCCTAAAGCTGGACCATCAATCCATTGGTGGGATTGTATGGCCTCACAGTCTACACAAGAACCCGGAAAGTCCATCTTACCCAATACAAAGACACATATGATTATCCATATTTGGCAGAAAGGGGTAGTTACAAAAAGCACCTGGCAGGAAAAAGGGAGGGGGTGAAGGGACATACCTACCACCTGATTTCCCTGAAATCAGATGATTTACAAGAAAATGAAATTTAGGCCTAGGGAGGTCAGGGACCTAGCTCAAGTCTAGTGACTGTCTCCTTCATTCTATGAGAATACTTTCACTCATCTCACTCAAGGATAATGAAGTTTTCCCAATAACAAGCTTCCTGGGGTAACACGGAAAAATCAGAGAGGTCCCAAAGTCGCATAGCCACATGAGAAATAACAGGTTCCTAAAGATAGAATGAATGAAATGAAATTACAGGAAAATTAGTTTGACAGCAGTATGCAAGATGGTTTTGATGATGGGAAGAAAGCAGAGGAAAGCTAGATAGCTGGGAGATAATTTCAGAATCCCATTATGAGATGCTAAGTATGATCTATCTCAAGCTAGGAGGAAGTTCAGTAGCTAGTCTAACTACTTCATTTTTAAAAATACAGAAACTAAAATCAGTCAGGTTATGAACTTGACTCCTTTAGTGTTGAAGGCAGGATTTGAACCCAAGTCTTCTTACTCCAGAGATTCAATTCTCTATCTATTGTTAGCACCATGATGGTCAGACTTGGGTGATAATTGCAGTAGGAATTAACAGGAAAGGCTTAATCAGAAATTTCAAAATAATAAAATGACAGAAATTGGTTATCAATTTGCATAATAGAATACAACTCAAAGTCAATCTATGTCTTTGGACAGACCAGAATAAAAAGCTTTTGATTCAGAATTCAGCATTTTACTGACAATAGAAAACAGCCTCATCAACTCACAATCTATGAACTACAAAACTTAATAAATATTTACACATCTTTTCACAGTATTTACATTAAAAACAGGATGCAATAATTAGTTTTATGTATAATTGTAAGTTGTCAGCATTAAATGTCCCCATAATAAAAAGCATGTATTAATGAATCCATGATATGGTTAGGTAGGCAGAGGGTTAGATTAGGACTTAGGAGACCTATGTTCAAATCCTGCTTGACATACATATTAACTGTGTGACCATAGGTAAGATACTTGACATCTCAAAGCCTTGTTTTTTTAAATCTACAAAATGAGGTGACTTTCAGGATTGGAGTATAGATTGACGGTAATTTCTCTATGGACAGAGAAAAGGACTTTAGTGCATGTCGAAGCTTCACTGCCCTGGAAGAAAGACAGTCTATTCTTTCTTTGAACTGAAGAAGGGCACAAATCTATCCAGGAGGAGTGAGAAGTGTGAAACGAGATATGAGGCACCCAGAGAAACTGGGTATGAGATAAGATTGAGAATCTGAGTACTGAAAACAAAGAGGTGGAATGGAGGGCAACCTAGAGATAGTGGTGGGCAGAGGGGAGACTGCCCTTAAAAGCAGGGCTGGGCTTCTCCTTGACTACCTGCCCCCCCACCTTTGCCCACTCTGGACAAACAAAAGTCTCAGGACTGAGCTAGAGGCAGGTCTCACCAGATGAACTTCCTCTAAGGGAGAATTTAGGCATATAGTGAAGTGTTTGCCTTACTTCCCTACTCACTTTATGGCTGAGGATAGATGTTAAATTTAAAATTTTCCTTTTCTTTAAAGCTCCTTATATTTTCAGCTTTAATTAGCCCCAATGACATCTTAGATAAAGATTTGTTCTAGCATTGCTGTTTTTGATCTGTTAACTTCGTTGCTGTGAAGGGGAGATCAGAAGAAGGGAGGCAACATATACAAATGAAAGTGAAAGACCCTCAGTCTCAATCTCTTAGATCCTATCTCAACAACAGTGGTTCAGGGGCTATAATAGAAAAAAATCTTATTGACTTTTTAATATTTTTAAAACCTCTGAACCCAGATCTCATGATCCATCTCACCTTTCTAGGAAGAAGAAGAATGCTTCAGTTAATTTTCCTGCCCCCTTCAGCTATGCTCTCTGACCATCTGGAATGCTCCTTTGTGAGGGACAGAGATATTAACTAAAGGGAAATCATCCCACTGAGATGAGCTATGGAATGGACGTGTTATCTAAGAGAATCAAACATCTGAAACAAACTAATTAACTCCAAGGAGGAGTTAGGAAGAAAGGTAGGGGTCATCTAAGAGAAAGCAGCCAGTTTTCTGGCAACATAAACACCTTCCATCCCACACTCTGCTAGACTAATCCTATTTCCCACTCCCTTTCCCCCATAGGGTTGCTGTGGAGAAATCACAAATCTTAAATTACTCATTAGGCTTTATAATGAATTCATACAAAGGAAAGAAAAAGGAGTAAGAGGTCCTGGGTTAAACTCCAATTTCTTACTGAATTCCAAATTCTGATGCTCACAACTTGTGTTCCTGTAGCTACTTCATTCAACTTTCCCTGGTTATAGTTTCCTCATCTATAAAATGAGGACTTTCAATTAGATCTCATATGACATCTCTTTCAGCTTTAGATCAATAAGGATTCAATAAAGTAAGTCTTGGGCTTCTGGGAACTCGCAATCTAAGATACACATTTTCATGCAAAAGTTTTTAAATGGTAGAAAAATACCAAAAGAATCTATCTCAGGAAGACATAAATACAGTAAGCCTGAAGTCAATCTGGGATCAGATTAGCATTACATGTAAAGTTGATGCTTAATAAATACTTCTTGAAGGAACTCATGTTCTCCTCAATATCATCCCTATTTCTTCCACATAGGAGAAAAGAAACCAAGACAGGTATATATTACCTAGGTCAGTATACTGAACACATAGTAGAGATTCAATAAATACCTGATGAATGGTGAAAAACATACAGTAGACATGTTCATATTGGCATGAATAATATTGACCTTCCAAGTACAATTATGGATTAAAAGAGAAACACATTTTTCCAGAAAAAGAGAAGTCCAAGAAGGGTAAGAGCAAAGGTATCTTTGCTAGCTACAGTAGTAGCCACAGAGGCTAATGAGGTTAGATGTATTAAAAAGAGAACAGATTAATATAAATTTGGTTTCCTTTCCCTCAAAAGGATAGGGAATATCTGAAAATTAAAAGGCTAAGTAGAGGGTAATAAAGATGAATAAAGTCATAAGTGGATTTACTTATGAGCAGAGATTTTAAAAGATTATTTAGCTTGAAGAGTAAAATATTCAGGGTAATTATCAGACAACTAATGAAATATTAGAAATGGAAAATGAATTGTCACAACCTGCTGGTGCCATGCTGCAATAACGAAAATTTAAAAAAAATAAAGAAAATCAAAACTTCTGTTGGGTAACAATGTAAAATAAAAACCCTACCCTTCATTTATCATAAAGGCAACCAACCCACTGTGTACACATATTAAATTGTTTTTTCCAGTAGGGATGGTAGGTGGCACTGAACCATCCACATATTGTCACTTGGTCCACACTGGGAATTTATTTGTAAGAAAGTCAATGGAAGAAGTCAATGGAAGTGAGCCATACCCAATGCAGCCTTGGAAAACCTATCTCTCTGCGTACGCATGTGTGCACGTGCGCACACACACACACACACACACACACACACACACACACACACACAATAGTGCACTGGCATTTGGATCCCAGTTGATGACCTGATGAGCACTGAGGTCTAACCAAAAAGTTAGATTTAAACTGTCAGTTCATTTTTTCAAAATTCAACTTATTACAGACAAATTACATCTTAGAATGCTTGATCTAGAAAGAGAAATTAAATGTAAATCTTCCTGATATTATTAAGCACTTTATACATTTTGGGCATCAATCCTTGAAAAACGGTATCAATAAAATAATTGAAGCAAAACTGAACTAAGAGGTTATAATGAAAAATATAATACTATCTTGTATTTATAAAGTATTAGCCTTCTACAGACTCTAAAACACTTTACATATAACAAACTTGTAAAAATAGCATCTTTAAAGCACAAACTTCTTTCAAAATTAAATAAAATTTAAATCTTTTTTTTTTTTTTTAAGCAATTGGGGTTAAGTAACTTGCTCAAGGTTACACGGCTAGGCTTTTGTTTGTGTGGGTTAAGTGTCTGAGGCCAGATCCAAACTCAGGTCCCTCTGACTCCAGGGCCAGCACTCTACTCACTGCACTACCTAGCCACCCCAATTTAAATCTTTTTAAATGGGAAAGTATAGTGAAGAGTCCTTAGCCAACTGGGGTGCAGTGCGACAGCCTGGGAGTGGCAGGAGGGTCCCTGGCCTATCAATAACAGGCTACAGGAGGAACCCGGAAGGCCAAAAGGACAGTCAGCAAAACAAGCATAAGAGTTGACATGGAGGGGCGGCTAGGTGGCGCAGTGAGTAAGAGCGCCGGCCTCGGAGTTTGGATGACCCGAGATCAGATCCGGCCTCAGAAAATGAGCACCCACGCATAAATCAAATGACTAGCCGTGTAACCTTGAGCAAGTTACTTAACCCCAATTGCTTTAAAAAAAAAAAAAAAAAAGAGTTGACATGGCAGTAGAGAGAATTCCTGGTTAGGAGACTTCCTGGTCTGCTACACCGGAAACCTCTTAGCCTGATGAGCTGACATGTCCATGTGGGCAGCGGGTTACCACCCCTCACTCTCGGGGCAGTACGCGATTGGCTCGCAGTGGTGGGGAAGGCGGTGTTAAAGACCCGGAACTGGAGGCTGGATAAAAGGAGGCTGCCTGACGGGGCGGAGAGAGTTCTGGGAGAGATCTGGCTGAGTTTGCCTGTATGTTCTGATCAGAGACAAATAAAGAGAGCTCTCCTAAACAGAAGGGTGTTCTGCGTGGTTAGTTCTTCTAGAAAGTCTAGAATTCGGAGACGTCCGAGGACTGGGAAAAGGTAAATATGTTCTTGTAGGTTAGAGAACCTAGGAACCCTAACAGTATAGGAACATATCCTGTAAATAAAATAAAAATTTTGTTTCCAGGGCAGCTAGGTGGGGCAGTGAATAGAGCACTGGCCCTGGAGCCAGTTCAAATCTGTCCCCAGACAGTTCATACAATTAGTAGCCTGTGACTTTGGGCAAGTCACTTAACCCCAATTGTCCTCCAAAAAGCAAAACCAAAAAACTTTATTTCCATTTTCATTTGTATGTCTAACATCCTATAAATAAATTCTACTTTTAAAATTTTCAACTGGGTGCTTAATGCCATGATTAAAAGATTTGGACATGGAAAAGTATCAGTCATGAAGAAAAATACAGTTTTAAAAGAGCAACTTTTAAAATATGTTTTAGTATAGGAATGTCACCAATGTTCCGTCCCACTTCTAAGATCACAATTATAGGACTTAAAAGTCTAGGTTAATTTAAGGGTTGACTCCAAACAACATGGTTAAATGATTTCTTTTTATCTTCTTCATTTGGATCTATGAAAGTAAATCAAGAGCATCTATTAGATTCTAAAAAAAATTATCATTTATTTTTTTCTTTTTTTTTTATTAAACAAATGCTTTATTAACTTCTGTTTTACATCATTCATTTCCGCCAGATTTTGAGTTACAATCATTTTCCCCCCATTATTCCCCTACCCAACCTCCGAGAATAGTAGTCCCACAAGATATCACTTCTTCCAATCTGCTCTCTCCCATACCTTCTCCCATACCCCCATCGACTTTTCCATTAGAGGAAGGTGAATCTTTGTGTCCCAATGCCTGCACATCTTATCTCCCTATTACAAGCGAAAGAGTATTAATAATAGTATTTATACATATTTGAAACATTTAATGTTACGACCTCGAATTTCAGATCCATTTCCTTCCTCCCTTGTCACCCATTCCTTCTTGGGAGATAAGTAATTCAGTATATGTTGTACATGTCTAGCTATGCAAAACATTATCATAGTAGATATATTGTGCAAGACTGCTTATAATTCCCTCCCACTCATCCCACCCCCCACCTGGTCCATTCCTTACATGATCCTGTCCCTCTTCTATAGTGGGTACTTCCAACCTCCCCTCACCCCAAGTATGCCCTCCCTTCCATCATCCCTCCTCTCATCCCCCTTCCCCCTTTCCTGCTGCAGGTTGAGATATCCCATTTAGTATGTATGTCATTTTCTCCCTGAACCAAATTCAATGTGAATGTGGTTTTGCCTTTTTAGCCTTCCTTATTCTCCCCCTCCTTTGCAACCACTTCCCCTTGCTTCTTCTACATGGGATAGTTTACCCTACCTTGTCTCTCCCCATCTCATCTTGCCACTTTCCTCTCTCACCTCATAATTTCATCCCTTGAGTATTCTCCCTTCCAACAAATTCAACCTATGCCCTCTATCCATATATAACTGTAACCATATACACACACATTCACATATGTATTCATATGACCACACCCCCTTCTTCCATTATTTTCATAGTGAGAAAAATATCATCAGTCCCAGTTATTGCTTTTCCATATAGGAATGTAAATAGTTCAACTTTGATAAGTTCCTTTTGATTTCTTTTCCTGATTACCTTCTCAGGCATCTCTTCCTTCTTGTGTCTGGGTGTCAAATTTTCTATTCAATTCTGTTTTTTTCCTCAAGAATGCTTGAAAGTCCTCTATTCCACTGAATGACCATATTTTCCCCTGAAACAAATACTCAGTTTTGCTGGGTAGGTGACCCGTGGGTTCATTCCCAGTTCTTTTGCCCTCTGGAATATATTCCATGCCCTTCGATCCCTCAGTGTAGAAGCTGCCAGGTCCTGGGCTATTCTGATTGTGTTTCCACAATATTGAAATTGTTTCTTCCTGGCTGCTTGTAGTATTTTCTCCTTGATCTGGGGATTCTGGAACCTGGCTATAATATTCCTGGGAGTTTTCTTTTTGGGATCTTTTTCAGGAGGTGATCGGTGGATTCTTTCAACCTCTATTTTGCCCTCTGGATCTAAAACATCAGGGCAGTTTTCCTTGAGAATTTCTTGAAGGGTGATTTCTAGGTTCTTTCCTTGATCATGGCTTTCAGGTAGTCCAATAATTTTTAAATTGTCTCTCCTGGATCTATTCTCCAGGTCAGTGGTTTTTCCCATGAGATATTTCACATTGCCTTCTAGTCATTCATTTGTTTGGATCTGCTTAACAGCATCTTGATTTCTCATAAAGTCATTAGCTTCCATTTGCTCCAGCCTAACTCTGAAGGAATGAATCTCCTCAGTGAACTTTTGAGATTCTTTTTCCATCTGGCAAATTCGACTTTTTAAGGCATTCTTCTCCTCATGGCCCTTTTGGGCCTCCTTTGCCATTTGAGTTAGTCTATTTTTTAAGGTGTTGTTTTCCTCAGTCAGGCTGTTGACCCTCATTTCATACTTTTCCTGCATCCTTCTCATTTCTCTTTCCAATTTTTCCTCCACTTCTCTTATTTGATTTTTAAAGTCCTTCTTAAGGTCCTCTATGGCCTGCAACCCGCTCATGTTTTCCCCTGGGGCTTTTGGAGCAGGACTTCTGACCTCACAGTCCTTTTCCCGCTCTATGCCCCCAAAATAGGAGTCTAGGGTTGCATTTTTCTGTTTCCTTTGCCTTGGCATGTTGCCACTTAATTGCTTGACTTTTGGGCTTGTTGCCACACTATGGCTTTAAGGCCAGATAGAGGAATTTTCGTCCCGAACGTGTGGGGGGCAACTTCCCTTTCTGGCAAGCTGTAAACCCACCCACGACTTCCACCCTAGATCACAATCCAGATCCAGGGAGGTTAAAGCAAGAGCGATTACCCCCCAAGACTGATCGCTGGATCTCCCCACGATTTGTAGGCTGGGAGCCGGAAATGCCTCTGAAAACTACAAAATGGCGTGTCTCCTCAGCGGCTTCTATCCCCCAGGGGAGGGAGCTGACGCATTCCCCAAATACAGGTCCCAAAGTCCATAGGACACTAACCTCTTACTTTGTCCTAGGCATGTCTATGTTGGTAATTCTGGAGTCGCCACAGCTCCTGGTGTTCTGGGGTTCCTCCAGCCGGCTGCTGGCCCTGCCGCCCTGGGGCTAAAACCTCGGCTCACGCGGACCTGGGCCCGGCTCCGCTCGGCTCCTGCGCTCTGCGCTCTGCACGCTGCCGGCTCCCAGACTGCTGCGCTGGTCCTTCCTGCAGGGCTGCTGGGCTGTCCTCAGCGGGAGGTTAGCTTCTCTGTGTCGTTCTGTGGGTGCTGGGGCTCTAGAAGTTGTTCACAGTCCTTTTTTTACATAGTTTGTGGGGAATCTGGGGGCAGAGAGGCTTGGAAGAGCTGTTTCTACTCCGCCATCTTGGCTCCGCCCCCAAAATTATCATTTACTAAGAATTATAGAAGTATAGAATGTTAGATTTAGAGTCAAGAAGAGTTAAGTTGAAACCCTGCCCATGATATTACATGAGTCACCATTTACATGACAATTTTTAACCTCTTTGGGCTTCAATTTCCTCACATGTAAATAAATATGTGTATGTGTGTATATATATGTATATATATACATATATGTATGTACATATATACATATATGCACATGTATATAGATAGAGAGGGGGCGGGGAGTGTTTTGCCAGGGTGAAAGTACCACATATATATGTCAGCTCTGAAGATGATAACATTCTTAGGAAATGGAACATATTAAATTCCACTGCCAGAAAAAATAGAAATGTAAAACAACTTGTTATTTTGTAACATGCACAGCATCCTATCTACATGCAAAGAAAATGGCCACAAACAAGGTCCCTATTAAATGTGTCATGGAGCCTTAGCTTTAGTCCCTTAAGTCAGACCTATAGGACAAAAGAAGAAGTTGGATAAATATAATATTACAAGAAATTTTGGGTTTTTTTGTTTACTTTTTCATAGCATATATAGTTCACTTATCTTTCTTTTGTTTTCAAGAAATCTATATTAGCAGAACACACTTTCCATATCAAGAATCCCAGACTACTGGTGGAAGGACAAGTGTATTACCATGAGTTTCCCCGAAAATAACATAAATGTTTTTCACTACCACATCCAACAATTATTCCAAAGATTGATGTGTTGTTTTAGTAACGCTCTATCACTCAGAATCCCTCTGTTTATGTCTTCCCTCCCCCAGAGGGTAACCATTCTAAAGAGTTATCCCTCACTGCATGCTTCAAGACCCATAAACTCTCTGTGAGAACAATTAAAGGCTTCCACTATTCAAATTGAAATAGATACCAATTAAGCAAATTATCCAATAAAACTTAAAGAAAAAAATTAAATTCCTACACATTAAAAAAATATCACCCACCTACCCTGGAATTATTAGAAATTGCTACTTTACAGCCTTTTGAGTGCTTAGTAGTTTTTCTTCACTACTGGTGTTAGAAAGGAGCAATAACTTGCAGGATTTTACCTGTTTTGTTGGTAACTCTAATGCAGTTTATATTCCCTAAACTAAATTGAAGATTTTTTTGATAAATAACACATTCTTTGATATTTGGGAGAATACATTTTGTGCTTATACAACCTCAATTCTGGGTAATGAAGTAATAAAATATAACAAGGAAAAACAAAAAAAAAAACCTGTAATTACTTTAATAATAAAAAAGGAAAATAGATTTTATACAATTTTTTTTCAAAAATCTAGTTATTGAGCTCTTTTTTAAAAATACCGCTTTGAGAGGAAGCCAAGAAGAGACAGAATAAAGGTAGGCTCGCCTGAGCTCTCTCCAAAACCACTCCAAATACCTTTAAATAATGACTCTAAACAAATTCTATAGTGTTAAAACCCACAAAATGACAGAGTGAAACACTTTTCTAGCCCAAGACAACTTGGCAGGAAAAGTCTATTGTACCAGTGAGAGAGAAGTGCTATCCAGCACATCCCTAGCTCCAGCAAACCAGGAGCAGGCATTAGGAGAAAGTGAATCAGCAGCAGCAGCTCCTAGACCTCTTAGCTCACAGACAAGTAGGTAAGTCCATAGGTAAGGGGGTCCAATAACTTGTCAAGAGATTATAGGGGTCTGTTTCCTAGCACTGAGGCAGGACTACGTTGCTTTGCCCATACTCAGATCAGGGTTGTAGGCCTGCATGGCAGTCCTAGAGCAGGAAGGAGCACTAGCTCACCAGAGCTTGCAGTTACAGTGGAGGTGGGACCTTCCTTACAGTTCCAGGGTAGAAAAGATTGCTTGTGGTTGCTCACAGATCAGGACAGCAGGAAATATCTCTTTGTATATCACACCAAAGTGGAAGAACTGAAAACTTAGAGGTTCCTAGAAGCACTTCTGAAAACAGCTGCATAAAACCATTGAAGCTTGGGACAGTGCAAACTCCACCCTGGAAGTGGAGCCCTACTTTAAAAAAGACTTAAAAGTCAAGCTATAGGCTGGGAGAATGAGTAACAACAGAAAAAAAAAAATCCTGACTATAGAAAACTACTGTGGTGACAAGGAAGATCAAAACACACATTTAGAAGAAGACAACAAAGTCAAAGATCCTACACCCAAAGCCTACAAGAAAAATATGAATTGGTCTCAGGCCATGGAAGGATTTTGAAAATCAAGAGAGGTAGAGAAAAAATTGGGAGGAGAAATCAGAATGATGTAAGAAAATCACAAAAAAAAAAAAAAAAAAAAACAAGTCAACAGCTTGGTACAGAAGAAAATAGCACCTTAAAAAACAGACTAGGCCAGATGGTAAAAGCAATCCAAAAATCCACTGAGGAGAAGTATGCCTTAAAAAGCAGAATTGTCCAAATTGGAAAAGAGGCACAAAAATTCACTGAAGAAAAAAGCTTATTAAAAAAATAGAATTGGCCAATTGGAAAAGGGGGTATAAAAGGTTACTGAAAAATAGAATTCCTTAAAAATCAGAATTGAGCAAATGGAAACTAATGACTTCATGAGAAATCAAGAAATTATAAAACAAAACCAAAAGAAGGAAAAATATAGAAGACAATGTGAAATATCTCATTGGCTAAACAACTAACCTGGAAAATAGATCCAGGAGAGATAATCTGAAAATTACTGGACTACCTGAAAGTCATGATCAAAAAAAGAGCCTACACATCATCTTTCAAGAAATTATCAAGGAAAACTGTCCTGATATTCTAGAACCAGAGAAATAGAAAAGAGAAATTGAAAGAATCCACCAATCAACTACCAAAAAGATCCCAAAATGAAAACTCCCAGGAATATTATAGCAAGATTCCAGGGCTCCCGTGTCAAGGAGAAATACTGCAAGCAGCCTATCGAGGAGCCAGTCAGGATAACACAAGATTTAGCAGCTTATACATTAAAGGATTAGAGGGCTTAGAATATGATATTCTGGAGAACCTAGGATTACAATGAAGAATCACCTACCGAGCAAAAATGATCATAATCCTCCAGGTGAAAAAAATGGATATTCAGTAAAACAGAGGACTTTCAAGCATTCTTGCTGAAAAGACCAGAGCTGAAGAGAAAATGTGACTTTCAAATATAAGACTCAAGAGAAGCACAAAAAGGTAAACAAGTGGGGAATGGCTGAAAAATTTGTGATATGTGATTATGATGGAATACTATTGTGCTATAAGAAATAATGAGCAGGATACTCTCAGAAAAACCTACAAAGACTTACATGAGCTGATGCACAAGTAATAGCAGTACTGTACAATGAATAGCTGTGAATGGCTTAGTTATTCTCAACAATACAATGATCCAAGACAACTTTTTAATTTTTTTTTAATTTACATCATTCATTTCCACATTTTTGTTACAAATTTTCTCCCCATCTTCCCCCTACCCACCACCCCAAAACAGGATCCAAGACAAGTCTGAAGGGCTTCTGATGAAAAATGCTATCCATCCCCACAGAAAGATCTGATAGTGTCTGAATATAGATTAAAACATAGTTTTTTTTTTACAATTTTTAAAGTTTTTTTTGTCTATGTTTACTTTCACAACATGACTATTGTGGAAATATTTTTCATGACTACACACACATACCCTATAACAAATTTCTTGCCTTCTCAATAAAGAGGGTGTGGAGGGAGAGGAAGGGAGAGAATTTGGAACTTAAAGTTTTAAAATGAATGTTAAAAATAGTTTTTTACATGCACCTGGGAAAATACTAAAATAAATTTTAAAAATTTTAAACAAACACTAAAATTGTATTGGCATGTAATTGTTTTTACATATAACTTCGGAAAAATGAAATACTGAATACTTTTTTTTTCCTTTTTGGAGAGGAGAATGCAGGGTTAAGTGACTTGCCCAAGGTTACACAGCTAGGAACTGTTAAGTGTCTTGAGGCTGGATTTGAACTCAGGTTCTCCTGACACCAGGACCTGTGGTCTATTCATTGCACCACGTAGTTGCCCCTGAATACTTTTTTTAATGCCACTTCATAAAGTATCTCTCTTGAAAGAACATAATAGGTGGAAATATATCAAAGGAAAGAAGGAAGGAAAAAAGCATAGAAGGAATGAAGGAAAGAAGGAGGAGAGAAGAGAGAAAAGGAAGGAAAGATGGAAGAAAGTATTGAATTCTTGCTATATTCTCACTAATATGAGGCTTACAGAGAATATAAGAAACAGAGGGACTTGAGGCAAGACAACCAAGTTAGAAGTAGGATCTATTAACCCCACCCTTTTACTACTTAGAAACACCAAGAAGAATACTCAATCAAGTGGTAAAAACAAAAACAAGAAGAGGAAAAAGAAAATAAATCATTATACTGAATTTTACAGGAAACAAACAGCAAAGATCCATAATGCCAGCTTCAGGTTCTATTCCCTCCTTTTTTAGGCAGATTCTTGCCTCACTTAAGTCTGGGGTCTATACTCTCTCTTTTTTTTAAAGGTCTGAAGAAACTACAGAGGCAGAGGGAGAGAGACTAAAATGAATTCCTTATTAATGCTTTGGAACAGTTATCCCAGCATCTGCTGTTGTCTCTTAATCTTGGTTGCTTACAAGGTGTTGCTTGCTTTCATCTCAGCAGTAATTCAAGATCTCTGTGTCTCTCAGTAAAGTGGAATTCATGAGTCCACCTAGCCTCAGTAATCTGGGCAAGAGAGAGAAGGCAGTCATGGAAGACAGAAGGGACCAGTAGAGATGTCTGCTCTAGTTCTATGCTTAAAAAAAGAGTGGGGGGCATGTAGGGGCTTCCAACTAGAAGGTTTAGTGAGGAGAAAGGAGAAGGAGAAGGAGAAGGAGAAGGAGAACTATATCTTAAGGTTGTTGTGAGGATGAAAAGAGATATTTACAAAGTGCTTTTCAAACTTTAAAATTCCCTCTACATGGTACCTAGATAGCTAACTAGTAGTATCATTACTACTATTAGCCAGCTAGCTATAGTAGTAACAGTAGCAGCAGCAGCAGCAGCAATAGTAGCAGTGGTAATAGTATTGGATCACATTCCTGTAAGATGCCCTTCCTAATTCTTCCAACTGTTAGTCCCTCCTTCCAGATCCCTACTTTATATTTATTTTGTATCTACTTTTAAAAATTTTGCATATGTATAGTTTTAGTCTAGCACAATATAAGCTTGAGGGCAAAGACTTTCGTTTTTGACTATATCCTGTTTTATTTTTGTCTCTTTCAAAAAGAGGCTTCACAGAGTCTCTGACAAATATTATGCATATAATAAGTGCTTGTGGGATTTAATTTAAAGCTAGATAGATAAAAGGTTATCAGTTATTGAAGGGGAATATTAAGGAGAATACCCATTTTTCAACAGTGCAGGATACCTTTAAAAAAACCAAACAGATTCTGGAATAATAAATATATGAATAATTACTAAAAGGCAAACATGCCAAATAAATAAAACTAAAAAAATCAATAAAATATTTTAGGCACAAGCTCATACAATGAAAGGGAGAGAGGAAAAGAGAATGAAGAAGAGGGACAGGAGAAGAAAAGAAAGTAGATGAGAGGAGAAGGGTAAAGAAAAAAAGAGAGAAGGGGACAAAGGGAAGAAAGGAATTGAGGAGAGGAGGGGAAAAGAGAAAAGGACAGGAGGAAATTAGGGGAAGAGTGGGGATGAGGGTAGGAAAGTAGTGGAAGGAAAGAAAGAAGAGAAGGTGAGGAGAAGGAAGGAGAGGAAACAAGAGGGGAGCATACAAGAGAGTTGTTCAGTCATTTATGAGTTGTATTCAACTCTCTATGATCCCATTTGGGATTTTCTCAGCAAAGATATTGGAGTGGTTTTGACATTTCATTCTACAGCTTTACAGATGAGGAAATTGAGGCAAATAGGGTTAAGTGACTTTGCCCAGGGTAACACTGCTAGTATGTGTCTGAGGTCAGATTTGAACTCAGGAAGATGAGTCTTCCTGACTCCAAGCCTGGCACTCTATCTACTCTATCCAGCTGCCTGATCCAAAAAAGAGGAAATGCCAAACAGCCAAAAAAATTTTTTTAAATAAGAAAAAATTGCAATTAAATGGGAGGAAAAAAATTTTAATAAATTATACACAATTATACGCCAACAAAACAGATCATTTAAGTGGTAAAATTAATGATGTAGAAAGACAGGCACACCAATTCACTGTGAGTGGAACTGTTAATTGGTTCAACCAATGTGGAACACTCTTTGAAATTTATAGGTGCTCTGCCCCACACAAATTTCAAACAATGTGAAAGGGAGCTCCGAACAACTTCTGGAGCCACAGCACCCACAGAACGGCACAGAGAAGCTAACCTCCTGCTGAGGACAGCCCAGCAGCCCTGCAGGGAGCAGCCAGCGCAGCGCTCTGAAAGCAGGCAGCACAGCTCGCTGGGAACCGACAGCACAGCCCGCAGAGCCGAGCCCAGGTCCGCGGTTTTAGCCCCAGGGCGGCCGGGCCTTCAGACAGCTGGTGAAACCCCAGAACACCAGCAATTGTGGCGATTCCAGAATTATCAGCACAGATACGCCTAGGACAAAGTGAGAGGTTAGTGCCCTATGGACTTTGGGACCAGTATTTGGGGAACACGTGGCTTCCTCCCCTGGGGGCAAAAAGCTGCTGAAGAAACAGCTGCACAGAAGCCATTTTGCAGCGTCAGTAGTGGCTCTAGCTCCTGGTCTGCGAACTGTAGGAAGATCCAGCAATCAGTCTGGGGGTTAATCACTTTTGCTTTAAACTGCCTGGATCTGGATTGTGGTCTGGGGGGGAAGTTTGGGGTGGGTATCCAACTTGCCAGAGTGGGTGGAGGCTTTACAGAGGCCACCCAACTGGTGGAAGTTGTGAAGACCCCATGTTTGGGCGGAAGCTCCCCTGTCTGGTGGCAGAGTCCTACTGTGGCAACAAGCCCCAAAATCAAGTAATTAAGTGGCAATATGCCTAGGCAAATGAAACAAAATAAACAGAAAAGTTCAACATTGGACTCCTATTTTAGGGGCAAAGAGGCTCAAAGCATGGAGGAGGACTGTGAGATCAGAACTCCTGCACCAAAAGCCCCAAATTAAAGTACAAGCTGGCTACAGGCCATAGAGGACCTTAAGAAGCAGATAAGAGAAGTGGGGGAAAATTTGGGAAGAGAAATGAAAAAGATGCAAGAAAAGTATGAAATGACAGTCAACAGCCTGACTGAGGAAAATAACACCTTAAAAAATAGACTAACTCAAATGGCAAAAGAGGCTCAGAAAGGTAATGAGGAGAAGAATGCCTTAAAAAGTCGAATTTGCCAGATGGAAAGAGAATCTCAAAAGCTCAATGAGGAGATTCATTCCTTCAGAGTTAGACTGGAGCAAATGGAAGCTAATGACTTTATGAGAAATCAAGATGCTGTTAAGCAGATCCAAACAAATGAAAGAATAGAGGGCAATGTGAAATATCTCATGGGAAAAACCACTGACCTGGAAAATAGATCCAGGAGAGACAATTTAAAAATTATTGAACTACCTGAAAGCCATGATCAAAGAAAGAACCTAGAAATCATCCTTAAGGAAATTCTCGAGGAAAATTGCCCTGATGTGTTAGACCCAGAGGGGGAAATAGAGGTTGAAAGAATCCACCGATCACCTCCTGAAAAAGATCCCAAAAAGAAAACTCCTAGGAATATTATAGCCAGGTTCCAGAATTCTATACCAGGAGAACACTACAAGCAGCCAGGAAGAAACAATTTCAATATTGTGGAAGTAAATCAGAATAGCCCAGGACCTGGCAGCTTCTACATCGAGGGATAGAAGGGCATGGAGTATGGGCATCCAAAGGGCAAAAGAGCTGGAATGAACCCAGGGTCACCTACCCAGCAAAACTGAGTATTTTGTTTCAGGGGAAAATATGGTCATTCAGTGGAATAGAGGACTTTCAAGCATTCTTGAGGAAAAAACCAGAATTGAATAGAAAATTTGACATCCAGACACAAGAAGGAAGAGATGCTTGAGAAGGTAATCAAGGAAAAGAAATCAAAAGGAACTTATCAAAGTTGGACTATTTACAATCCTACATGGAAAAACAATAACTGTGTTTGATGAAACCTTTCTCATTATGAAAATAATTGAAGAAGGGTACATGGCATATGTTCACAGGTATACATGGATAGAGGGCACAGGTTGAATTTTATGGGAAGGGATGATTATTATTTTTTTTTGGAGGGCAATTGGGGCTGGGTGACTTGCCCAGGTTCACGTGGCTGGGTTTTTGTTTGTGTGTTGGGTGACTGGGCCCAGATCCGAGCTCGGGTCCTTCTGGCTCCGGGGCTGGCTCTCTGCTCACTGCGCCACCTAGCTTCCCCAAGGAAGGGCTGATTCTTAAGGGGTGAAGTCAAGAGGTGAGAGAGGAAAGTGGCAAGAGGAGATGGAGAGAGACAGGGTAGGGTAAACTATCTCATGTAGAAGAGGCAAGGGGAAGTAGTTGCAGGGGAGGGGAAGAACAGGAAGGCAAAAAGGCAAAAGCATATTCTCATTGAAGTTGGTTCAAGGAGAGAATCACATACATACTAAATGGAATATCTTACCCTCATTCACTCTCCTGAGTAGGGGAAAGGGGGATGAGAGGAGGGATGATGGAGGGGAGGGCATTCTGGGGAGAGGGGAGGTTAGAAGTACCCACTATCAAAGAGGGACAGGATCAAAGTAGGGAATGGACAAGGTGGGAGGTGAGACAGGTGGGAGGGAAATATAAGCAGTCTTTTACAATACATCTACTATGGTAATGTTTTGCATAGCTATACATGTACAACACATACTGAATTGCTTATCTTCTCAGAGGGAGTAGGTGACAAGGGAGGAAGGGAATGGATCTGAAAAATCGAAGTTTTAAAATTAAATGTTTCATAAGATGTCCAGGCATTGGGGCTCAGAGATTCACCTTGCCCTAATGGCAAAGTCGAAGGGGGTATGGGAGAAGATATGGGAGAGAGCAGATTGGATGAGGGGATATCTAGTGGGACTGTTATTCTGGGGTGGTGGGTAGGGAAAAAATGGGGGAAAAATGTAACTCATAATCTGGTGGAAATGAATGATGTAAACCAGCAGTTAATAAAGCATTTGTTTAATTAAAAAAAAAAGAAATTTATAAGCAAAGTTAATAAATTATCCTTTGATTTAGCTACCTTACTCTTGGGAAAAAAATATTCCCAGAAGGTTTTTGACAACAATACAGGACTTTTTATATATAAAAATATTCATAGAAACATCATGATAATTAAAAAGTTGAAAAATATGTGTCTGACAAATGATTTAGAAATTAATAGCATAAGAAAGTAATGAAATAACACTGCATTTTAAGGAATGATAAAGATGATGATTTCAGAAGAAAATATGAAAACTAATATGAAGTGATGAAGATGAAGAAACACTACAGCAAAAGAATAATTGCATGATGATAGCAACAATGAAAATAAAGTCAATATACATGAACAAACTCTTCCTTTAAGGATCAGAACATTTGCTGGTTTTTCTCTCCCTAGCTGTTGGTGGTCTTCTGCCCTTCTTAAATTATTATGTATTTGTTTATTTGTACACATCATATATCTACTAAAAATAACATAAGTTCTTTGAGGGCAGTCTATTTTTGTCTTTGTATCACCAGCATCTAGCACAGACCATGTACACAGTAGGTGCTTAATAAAGGTATGTTGAATTAAATTGCTTTTGTTTTCCTTTTTGTTTAATTTTTTTTTTGCTTTTTGGAGGGCAATTGGGGTTTAAGTAACTTACCCAAGGTCACATGGCTAGGTTTTTGTTTGTGTGTGTTAAGTGTCTGAGACTGGATCTGAACTCAGGTCCTTCTGACTCCAGGGCCGGCGCTCTATTCACTGCACCACCTAGCCGCCCCTCCTTTTAGTTTTCTATTAAATATATACATACATAATACATATATAGTATCCATCCCTCACTTAACCTCCCAATATAAATGAAAGAAAAACAAAAGACTTCTAAATATATGCGTAGTAAATAAATTCCCACATTGGCCAAGCGTGTACCCTGAGCCCATCACTTT
>WOXC01000395.1:0-93954 GCA_011680675.1 Gymnobelideus leadbeateri
AACCAGATACTGCCACTGTTAGTGTGTGGCCTGTGTTGTCACTTCATCTCAGTAACTGGGGGCAGTTACTGCCCCCTTCCCAACTGCCCTGGTACAGTATACACCTATACTTGAGGGGATCTTAAAGGTCTTGGACACTAGTGACAAGCTCAAGCAGCCCGTGTTGTTGATCCACATCTATGTATGCTTCCCCAAAGCAGACCACTAGAACTGAAAGACTCAGCTTTGCAGGAGAAGCTCTTAGGAGATGCCAATACAGAGTTATGTCCTTTTCTAGAGCCAATATATGGGAAACCATCTGAAACAGTCCCACCAGTTCCTTTGGGATAAAGCTAACAAGTACTGTGAGTACCACCAAGAAGCATCAGCATCTCATCTTCCAAGCAATGGTTGAGACTATACACGTGTAGGCCAGCCAACCCCATACTTCAAGCCAGGAGCGATGTCAAGTTTTACTGAAATTGAACTCCCCTAATGTTCAATAGCATTAAAGCTACTGTGCTCATAAATACACATTTATTTCATTAGAAATGCATAATTACAGTTCAATAGCATTTTCTCCTAGAAAAGTAGTTTAAGCAACAATTCCATCAAAATTGTTAGTAGTCTTTTTTCAAATACCTATTTTCATTACACTGAACAGAAAACACTTAGCCAAAGGCCTTGGATACTTACACTCATTTTTTTTCCAATATTTTTTCTTTTTGTTATAAACACCATAGCAAATTAAAAAAGCCATTTAAACAATGAAAAATATTTTAGTTCTTGATTTTTCTATATGTAGTAAAGTATCTGCTCCGTGCTTGCTTCCATCTTTTCTCTAGACTCCCAACAGTATTATGACTCAGAAGACATGGGAAGTGCTGCTGGTGGGGGATGTTAATTTATTTTTGAACTTTTGATTTTGCAGGAGAATTTTTTTGTCCTTGGAGGAGGATTTCTCTGTCTGTAAGTGCACTCTAACAGAATATATGTGTGTGTGTGTGTGTGTGTGTGTGTGTGTGTGTATACATTGACCTCCCATGCATTAAACCACGAGGACAACATGGTTTCAGAACAATGATCACGTCCAGGGGACCACCGACCAATAAGGCTGGTGATCATTTCCCCCTCAGGTCTCTGGATGGAAGCCACAACCAATCAGCACAGCCAGGGCAACCGGATCTGCAGCCCCTGGGTCCCTTCTTCTGCCTCACTGGATCTGGATGGCTCCATGCTCAATCTGCATTTCTGGCTGGAGAGTGGATTGAAGGGCATCCGTGCTCTAGAACAAAGTTTTAGAAATGACGTCTATCAGGATATATTAACAAAAGTCACTGAACAAACTGAACAAAACCACCTTCTGGCCCTTGTCCCCAGACATGAAGTTGTCACCAGAATGGTAAGAACTCAAAGGGTTATTAGTACAACTATTCTCATCTAATGGATCTCAGGCTCCTGTTCAGTTCTCTCTCTTTTTGTACTACTTTCTGAGGCAAAAATAGCACCATTGCATTCATTTTAATACTTAACTTGATACTCATTTTAAGGTAAGTGGCAATATTAGCCCCATTTTTTAGATAGAAATAAGAATTAGAAAACTCAAGTGACCGGACTAAGGTCACACAGGAGTCTTTCTCTACTGTGCAGCTAGGGGGCCTTGTAGATAATGCATAGGTCCTGAAGTCAGGAAGGTCAGAGTTCAAATCATACCTCAGACATATATTAGCTGTTTAACCTTGAACAAGGCACTTATCCTCTGCCTGCCTCAGTTTCCTCAACTGTAAAAAGGTAGAATGATAACACCTGCCTCTCAGGGTTGTTATAAAGATAAAATGTAACAATATTTGTCAAACACTTAAACACTGTACCTGGCACACAATAGAACTAAATAAAGGCTTATTCCCTTCCCCCTCCACCATCCTGTTTCACCTGGATGAATCCATTTTGTCAATTCTTCTCTTTTTTAAAAATTGCTCTTGTGTCCTTCCCCACCGAATATTTAGTCATTTGACTTTTTAATCTATATATCTTTAGCAACACAAATATGGCATTATTATAAAAACATTTTTTTAAACCTGTGGAGTGCCTTGGCAAGAGACTCCAAGGATAAAGAGGGGTTCTTAAAATACACATAGTGATTTTTTAAAATTGAGACAGGTTTTCTTGAATAAAAATAATAGCTAACATTTAGGTGGCCCTTTAAGGTTTGTGAAACACTTTTACATATTACCTCATTTGAAGGACAGTAGTTTATAGAGTCACTGTTAATAGAAACCCAGTCCAACTCTCTCAATTTACAGATAAGGAAAGAGAGGAGGGATGGAAAGGGGGAGGGAGAGAAAAAAGAGAAGGAGGAAAGGAAGGAAACGAGGAAGGAGGGGGAGAAAGAAAGAAAAAGAGAGAGAAGGAGATAAGAGATGAGGGAGAAAAGGAGGAGAAGGGGAGAGAGGAAGGTAGTGAATGGTTCCATAGGGAGTAAGTAGTACTTTTTGTCCAAATTCAAAAACCTCACCACCATGCTGGTGGAAATCAGTCTCCTTACTTAAGAGGCCAATTAGAGAATCACTGAGACCACTTAATAAGCCTCTTTGGAGAAGGTCTACAGAGGGGCAAAAAGGAAAAGGCAGAGAATGAAAATAGTTGCTGTGCTAAGATTATTTCTTAAAGACAGCAGCCAGACCAGCTGCCCAAGCTACCCACAATTACCAGGTAACACCCGGAAGGGTATGAGAAGCAGTATTCTAGTTTTGAACAAAACCAGGGTATGAGAAACCATGCCCTCCTCTGGCTGCCACACCTGAAGAGAACGGTAACATATTTAGATTGGGGCAAGGAGAAGGAAACTGGATTTTTAATCTAGAGAGATAAGGGCAGAAGGCCAATGGCCAGAGCCCATCCAAAGAGTTTGCAGCGTAAGATAAAACAGTTTAGCTATTATAGAGCTAAAAGACTTTTACTGAAGGTTAAAAGGTAAGTGAAACAAATAAAATATGGGATGCATCATAGAGGGAGAGGCCCTCATTATCCCACTGGACAGCAAAGACAAATGGCTTATAAAAAGGCTTAAGGTAAATAACCTAGAAGGAATCATTAGGGAAAACTAGAATGCTTTCAGGGTGTTATCAGTGAGTACATGTATTCCAAATGCTCCCCTTTCTATGAGGGATAAAACCCAGCCTTGGATGGACCATAAGGCTGACCCAGTGAAGCTATTCTCACATCTTTGCATTCTTTGTATCAGACTGAGGAAAGGTAAGAACCTAAAACAATGCTATGATTGCTGCTCAACCTAGTAACTAAGCCACGATGTGAAAAAGACAAAGTCTGCAGGATTGAGAAAATAAAGTAAGAAAGAAATAGGAAGGTACCTTATAAAAGGTAGAAAAAAGAGCAAGGAAAAAGACAAAAAGGAATGAGTGGTCAAAGCAGTACAAAAAAAAACCTGTCTCTTCTTTAGAAAAGAAAAAACAAGGTGACATTAAAAAGACATTACACACACACACACACACACACACACACACACACACACACACACACACCCCTCAGACTCTGTTGGGACGAGATGGAAGGAACTTGTCGACAGGTAGAGTGGAAGAAAGTACAGATGTACCAGGACTGAACATTTTATTACATTTGCTCCTAGCATTCCATGGTATCATATGAGACATACTCTGGAGTCATAAAAAGAACGCTGGTTTGTAGTCAGAAGAAGAGATTTTGAGTCAGGCCTCAAACACTAGCTGTGCGACCCTGGAGAAGTTAACAAAACAAATCAAGGGGAGGGGAACAAATCACTTAGTCTCTTTGTCATTTCAGTTTCTCCAGCTGTAGAATGGGGGTAAAACTTATTCTACCTGAATCACAAGGTAGTTGTGAATAAAGTACTACTAACTCCACAAAAGAAAGGCATTATTATGATTAATATTAAAGGATATTAAATCAATGTATCAATAAGGATTTATTAAATGTCTAGGATGTGTCAGGCATTATGCTAGGCACTGGAGATACAAAGACAAAAATGAAATAGACCCTGCCCTCAAGAAGTTTACATTCTCAGGCACAGCTTCAGTGAGAAAGCTTCCCTAACGCCACCCAATGGGACTGCTAAATGTGATGCTATTTAAAAATAAATAAAGGGACTAAAAATAAAGGAACTGGTAGGTATATATACACACCCCTAAGGAAGTCAATGATAGGAAGAAATTTCCCATGTATGCCAAATATGTAAGGCAGCCCTTAGTAGATGCCCATCAATTAGGGTATGGCTAAACAACTTATGGCACATGAATGGAATGGAATGGAATCTGTGCTGCAAGAAATTCTAAATTCAGAGGAGATGGAAGGACCTGATAGAGTATGAAGTAATAAGAGTCAAGAAATGATGATAGCAATGTAAATGAAAAGAAAAACTACAAAACAATAAAAAATGAATGCTATAAAATTAAAAAGAATAAGAATGGCTCCCCTCTAAAAATAAAAGATGCCCCACCCACTCTCTTTGGCAGAGGCGGGAGGTGTATAGGTGTAGAACACTGCACAGATTTTCAGATTTAAGTATTGATTGATATTAATGTTTTATTTTTCTATTCCTCTTTTTTTTTTTTTTAAATATTATTTGTAACATAGAATGACTCTCTGGGAAGGGGAGGAAAGAAATTCTGGTGATATAAAAACAAAATATATCAATACAAAAGGTATTTTAAAAATAAATACTTCAAAACTTAGATTGCAGATCACAGAACACCTGGAAGGGTCCTCAAAGACTGGCTGGTTGAATAGCAGCAAAAAAAAAAAGGCCTAGAGACAAGGTACCTTCCTCAGTATCCCATAAGAGTTCTGAACCCAGGCTTCCTTCCTCTCCTTCTAGTGAACTTTCTATTACATCAACCTATCTCTTCTATTTGTTATGTGGAGGGAAAAGGGAGATATTTTATAAGGACTACATGTTTTTTCATATACAACACATTTAGTTTTGTATCAAAGAACAGTTTTTAGCTTTAGGATGGATTCTTCTCCCCTTTTTTCACCATTTAGTTTATTCCTCCATCTTGTTTCACATTCCTTTCCAGTTTATCTTGAGTGTGGTATAAATCTCTGTGGTTAACCACACTATTAAAACTTAACACAATGCAAAGTGTCACAAGTGTCTTTAGCTATCATTGCCAATCATGTGGAAAACAGATGCATGTGCTTAGAAATGGAATGACCTACCCACTCTGTGGCACATGAGATAAGTAAACAGATTAAAAAAACCAAAAAGCCCTAAAAAACTGCACTGATATATCCAAAGGTTCTCTCAAATTCAAAATGGAGGTGTGCCAAGGCAAAAGAAGAGTTGGCACTGAGACGAATGCTTCACTAAGACCAGGCCCGTGTTTTGCTGGATACACAAGAAGTTCCCAAACAATCGTGTGTACTTAATTATTATCTAATGCTCTATAAAATATTCATAAATATGGGTCACTTCATGTGTGAAGATGGACACATGTAAAATGGCTTGAGCTCTGGTGGCTCACATGCCCAAAAACAGAAAAAAGGAAATGGAAAGTGTTAAACCCATAGAAACAAAGAGGCAATAAAGGCATTTGAGTCATCCAGAACAAGGAAACATAAAGTCCTAGAAACAGGTCTGGGTTTGTCTTGTGAGGACCTAGGTGCTGCTGCCCACTACTTCTGTGGCTTTATCTCTACGCCTGTTTCCTGATCTCTGAAATGAAAAGGTTGGACCAGAAGATTTTTATGGTCCATTTCAGCTCCAAAAATTCTATGATTGCATCACATATCAACCTATGGTGGACTGTCATCCATGCTAGGAGCTAGGATTGTGGGCAGTAGTAAAGGAAGGAGAGGAGAAAAGGGAAGGGAGGAGGGATGGAGGGATGGAAAGAGGGAGGAAAGAAGGGAAGAAAGTGAAGGAATTAAGAGCTTAGTATATGACAGGCACCACAGGAGTCAGGAACATGCTTAAGTTAGTTTGGGGATGGAGGGTAAGCAAGCAACAAATCTGGTTGTCCAAAAGCATATGTGAACTGGAGATTAGCCTGAAACAAAGATAGGAAGCAGGTGGGTAAATAGAAGACACAGTATACACAAGAACTGGGGTCAGGATTAGCAATGAATCACACCAGAAAGGAGGAGAAAAAGTGGAAAACAAAGTACACAGTGAAAAGGATGAGTAAACAGGTCAGCAGGGAAGAGTAATTAGGCAAAAACAGATTTGAGGACCCAGCACCCAGGATAATCTGAGTCTAGGAAAATGTTTTATTTTAGCCAGGAGTCTTCTTATATGCTTTTGGGGGGGAGGAATGGGGGTAGGGACAGTGAGACTGGATCTCCCTATGTTGCCTAGGCTAGAAGTACAGCAGCCACTCAAGCTCACTCTAAGCACTGGATGTCACTTAAGCTTCGACCAGCTCCATTTCTGAGCTAGGCCAGTTGGGCCCTCTTCTAGGGGCTCACCAGATTGGTGCAGGATTGAGTGAAGACAGCCAGTGGGTTCTAATCCTACTGCAGCTCAGGGCTCTTGCACTCAGGTGATCTACTAGACTCAGCTTCCCTCCCCACCCACCCGTAGCTGGGATTACAGGTGTGTACCACTATACCCAGCCTTTTACATGGAAGGGAGCTGAAATTAAGACTTGGATGGTGTAGGGACTACAACTGGAAGAGATAAACGAGTGTCTAGTTGGAGCAAAAATTGTGGGAACAGAAGTAACAAAATACTATTAGATTTTGATGGGAATATGGGACACTTTCACAAAACAAATTTAAACTTGAATAAAATTGTAGAACATAATCTCTTCCAAACTGGAATTCTGTCATGTGACTATGTTATGAATCATAAGGCAAAAACTGATCAATGTCCAAATGCCTATGTGCAAACAGGCCAGACCAATGATCCAGATTGCTAAGAGATGAGCAAAACGTTTCAATTGTCTAAAAATGGCAGAAGTGAGTCAGGGAAGTTAAAGGTTGCTGAGGCAGCTCACCATTGATCCTCAGAAAAATCCTAGGACAGAATGGGCAAATGGGGATCCAAGTGATAAATGTTTTTTGAGGCTGCTTCCAACTCTAAATCAATGAATCTATAATTAAATGGATAATTTCTGAGCACTGAGGGAAGCAGTGATTACTAGGAGTCATACTGAACTAATCTTATTTTCTTTTATTTGCAAGTTTTCCAGATGACTACATTAGGCAGATGCTATGGAGACAATGTACATCTGGAATTCAGCAAGGTATCTAATGAAGATTCTCCCGTGATATCCCCTGTGGGCAATGTGGACAAGTGCAGGCTTGCAGCACAGATAACAGGGTGGAGGAGACTCACAACTGGTCACACCAAGATCATGAGTGAATGAACAAAAACATATTTATTAAGCACTTACTATGTGACAGGCACTGTACTAAACAATGGAGATACAAACACAAAAGGCAATGGTCCTACCCTCAAGGAGCTTACATTCTAAGGGGAAAGACAACACAGAAAAGAATGATGGTCAGGGAAATCACAGCACAGGCCCGGATTGACATGTGTTTTCCAGGCATGGTGGTGCTGGTTAATTTTATTACCCACATGAAAGGTGGAAAGGGGACAGGTGTGGGGAGGGCAGCACTTGCATGGCCATCGCACGAAGATGAACAGGAAAGAAAAGCACAGGGGCTCTGAGCTGAGTTAGACATGGTGAAGTCTCACCAATCTGAAGCCTGGGCACCCAGGGCAGAAGCTGACATGCTGGGTTGGAGGTGAAGGCTGAAGTGCAGGACCATGGTGTGAAGATGACCGGCTAACAGCAGCAGGGGCTCTGAGGCAGATAGAGATGGTGAGGTCTCACCAAACAGAGGCCTAGGACCCCAAGGCAGAAGGTGGAGTGCCAGGTTGGAGGCGCAGGCCGAAGCACAGGAGCATGGCATGGAGATGGCCGGCTAACAGCAGCAGGGGGTCTGACTCAGGCTAGACAGGGTGAAGTTTCACCAACCAGAAACCCAAGGACCCATGACAGGAGCTGAAGCACTGGGCTGAAGGTGGAGGCTGGAGCATAACTGATCCTCAGAAAAATTCTAGAATGAATTATTAAATGGATAATTTGTGAGCACTCAGGGAAGAGGGATTGCTGGGAGTCAGCATGAGTTCACTGAGTCATGCTGGACTAACCTCATCTTCTTTCATTCACAGGGTTACTAGATTAGTCTATTAGGCTAATGCTACAAAGACATGTTTGGATGGCCACAAGGTGACCTCTTTAGGCAATATGTAGATGTGCAGACAACAGGGTGAGATGACCAGATCCAGGTGGGGCATCAATGCCAACCTGGATGGAAGTCTCAGTGAGTCAATAAACATTTATGAAGTGCTAATTCCGCGTCAGGCACTATGCTAAGCATTGGGAACACCAAGAAAGATAAAGACAGCCCCTGTCCTCAAGGAGCCCACTCCTCAATGGAACAGGACAAATAAACTACATTATATATCTATATGGTTATGGATATGGATATGGATATGGGTATACATATAGTTATGTATATACTAGATGGAGTATAATCTCCAAGGGGAAGGCATTAGCAGGTAGGGAGCCCAGCAAAGGCCACCTCTGGTTTGTCTTACAAAAGGTGGGTGAAGGGAGTGTGTCGCAGGCCTGGGGGCCAGCCAGTGTAAAGGCCTGAAGACATGAGGTAGAGGATGTGAGAGGAGCAGTACGTTGGCTTCCTCCTTAAGACTGGGAGCCGGGATTGCTTTTGCCTGTCTTTGTATCCCCAGGGCTTCATTTAGCACAATGTATGGCAAATAGCACATGCCTAATGCCTGCTTATCTGTTGGCTGATGAGGTTGGTGTGGATGGGCTGTAGAGGGCACCCTGGAGTGTAAGAAAATGGGAGAGGGGGGAAGTGGCCAGGTTGTGAGGAACTTTCTTGCAAAATACATTATGTGTGATCCTGGAAGTGAAAGGAGGCCAGGGTTTACTTAAGTGGGAGGGTGAATGAGGACAGACTGGGGCAGGTATTGACCAATTACTGCTAGAGTTGAAGTGAGCAGTGATGGGAACCTACACCAGGGTGGAGGCTTGGTGAGTAGAAAAAAGGGGACGAATAACAGATGTTGTGAAGGTCAAAATGCCAAGATTTGGCAACGTCACAGGGAGAGGGGCGGTGAGAGTGAGGAGCTGAGGTCGACACGAGGCTGTGGCCCGGGTTCCTGGGACTGGGGGGAGGGAGGGTTGCACTTGAGATGGACAGGAAAGTAGAGAGGACAGAAACAGGAACTGAGAGAATTGGGGCTGGGGGAGAATGCAGTCTTGGATGCACTGAGTTTGAGATGTCCAAATAAAGAACTATTACTGACCCTGTTCTGTTCAACACTCTTATCAATAACTTAAAGATATATATAAACTACTTATCAAATTTGTAAATAACATGGAAGTAAAAGGGACAGTTGGGCATCCCACTGGCCCAGCCTACTAACTGGATTAAATTAAATGGTAATCAATCCACATCAAGTCCTGCACTCATGTTTAAAAACATCAACTATTCCACCAATACAGACTGGAGGAAATGGGGCTACGTGGTGGCTCATGAGACAACAAACTGGGCTTTTGGTTCATCTTGGGCCCACTTACTCCAAAGTGACATGATAGGCAACAAAAAGGCCAAGCTTATCTTTGGCTATATTAAAGTGTCCAGAAAAAGGGAAGTGATTGTTCCATGCCAGCCAAATCAACAAAAACTTCTTCCACATTATACTAGACTCTGTACTGGTGAGCCAATCTTGGAATATCATGTTCCTTTCTGGAAACCATGTTTTAAACCAAAGAAAACACTTGTAGAGAAGGCTGTACAGGACGATTCTGACAAGGAAACTCAAAACCATGCCAGAATATTGGCTGAAAGACCTGGGAATGTTTAGCCTGAAGAAGAGGCCACAAGGCGGATGGGGCAATAATCACAGTCTTCAAACACTGGAAGTGCTGTCGCGTAAAGGAGATGTTGTCAGGAGGATTCATGCACAGGGTGATGAAGTGGGTTAGACAAGCTCTCAAGCCACCTCCAAGTCTAAAGTTCTATCTATTCGAGTCATGAGGGCAACAAGAAGGTGATTTCCCCACCACCTGAGGCAGTACTGTTGGACCTTTAGGACAAAGAGTAGCCAAGTAGAAGGAACAATCCCAATAGAGGAGTCCTCACCTGGACTAGTAGATAAACCAACTGGCCTCAATTATGACAAGAATAACATGGAGGTCAACGAGTAAGGACTTAGCTAGAGTTGGAAGATGGAGTAAAATCTTCATCAAGGGTAGACTAAAGGGACAAAGAGTCTGAGGCCTGAGGACAAAAGATCTGAAATTAGGATGAGGAGATAGAATATCAGGTTGACAGGCCTGGACTGGGGAAGACTAGGCAAGAGAAGAAGACAGAGGCATGACAGAGGAAGGGCATCCATGTAGCCTATGACAGGTGGACTGCAGGCTAGTTGGGACCCGCTGGGGGACAGGTTCCTTGGGAGCCAGCAGGGCTTAACAATGTTAAGGATTCAAGTGGAAACAAAAGCCTTAATGTAATAGATTCAGTGTGATTCGCTTTCTGATTTTTGCAAAATAAGAATTTAGCTAAAACCGGAGGACTTGTGGACTTCATTATGAAGCCTCTGGAAACCCACCAGCCCGGGCATGACACACACCCTCCTTTATAATGCACCCACTTCCACTGGGGAGAGGACATACTTGATTTGTGGCTGAATGGTCAGTCACTGGTGCCAGTTGGACATACTGGACCTGGATATCACTTCCCTGGAGAGGTGAACCATCGACTCCCGCAGTGGCTGGATCAGCGGAGGCAAGTGCTATCAGCTGGGCACCTTGTAACACCTGCAAAAACAGCCCCAGAGAACAAACTGTAAATAACCACCACTGCTAAGACCAAGAACCACCTGTAGGTAGAAATGAGATATGGGGGCGGCTAGGTGGTGCAGTGAGTAGAGCGCTGGCCCTGGAGTCAGAAGGACCTGAGTTCAGATCCGGCCTCAGACACTTAACGCACACACAAACAAAAACCTAGCCATGTGACCTTGGGCAAGTTACTTAACCCCAGTTGCCTTCCAAAAAGCAAAAAAAAAAAAAAAAAGGAAATGAGATATGAAAGGGAAGACTATTAATGATACTAAATAATTTCCTACTTAAGCAAAAAGATTTGTGTTTAATTACAAATAAACACCTAAAGTACAGTCATATTTTACTCAATGGTAGCTCAACAGCACTGAACACCCTTCATTTATTATGTGTTGCACAAAACCTTTAAAGGGATGGTCCTGTCCTTTGAATTACTCCTCTCCTCCCAGACAGCAGGCCAGCCATGGGCCTCTTGTCATCTGCATTTGTCATTAGTTGTTTTGTATTTTTGTTTTCCTGAATGAAATCTGAACTCATCTGAATCATCACTGAAAGAGTTAATAGTCAGCACACCTGGAACCATTTATTTTTCTTATTTTCCCATTACACAACAGAGCACTGTGTTCCAAAAACAGCACTACTAAGCAACAGAATCAAATGATCCCAAGGGATGATGCTAAATACTTCTGGGTTCAATTGCATTTCTTAAATTATTTTAAATGATATTTGATTGGTATATATTTAAAATAAAAGAAAATATACACACATACCACCCCCCCAAAAAAAACTGTTCTGCTATACAACCTGCCTCCCATACCAGACACGCACACAAACTCCCATTACTGTCAAAGGTATTAAATTCACATATAGTACAGGGAAAGGATAAACTACATTTAAAGCTTTATGGAAAAAACACAAGGCCAGGACTTCCAAAAAAAGACAAGCAGTAAGTCAAAGAATGTTCGTGGAAAGCTCACAGTACAGATGATGTAGTACTGTGTGGCTATGTGCATTGTAATATAAAAGGGTCAACTGGTTTTAGTTCCCGAAAACCTCCAAACTACTCTGTCAATGATGCATGAAACATACATGTGGTGAATTCAGAACATTAAGAAAAGAACTTGTGTATATTATTCTCTTTTGAAAGCTTTTAAAAACAGCAAGGTCATATTTTAAATCTATGGGAAAGGGGTGGGGGAATAAGTTTAGGTGACTACTGAGACCTAATTAAGAGGTGGCCACCAGGGCTAGCAGCAGCTTGCTGGTAAGGAAACTTGCAGCACCTTGGTGCATATAGCCTACCATACTGTTTAGAGGGGAAAGAAGAGGAGGAAGAAAAAAGGAGTTAAGAGAAAATGGGCTGGATTTAAAGGAGCTCACAGTCTAGTGGGTGAGGCAAGACACAGAAAGGTGAAATAATAACAGGGAGAGACATAGGGACTCGAAGGCTAAAGAACATTAATGATAATTATACTAAAAATATCACAACTAAATCATCTGGCCAATGGATGCTGTGAACTCAAAGGAGGGACAGGGCACTCTGTGCCTTAGAGTCCTTTGTGGAGGTTTAGGGAGGGAGTAGGAGGGAGTCTATGGGTAAAAGATATATCAGAAATCTGGAAGAAAACCTATTACCAGCTTGGAGCAATGTGGCTCAGTGAGCAGTGGGCCATTACAGAAACGTGCCCTTAGACACATATAGTTTGTACTACTGTCTTTATTTAAGCAAACTTTCTACTTTGGATCAGCACAAATTTCATTGCTTTGAGAACTTGCTGGAAAAAGAGGCAAATGTCTGCCCAGCACAGATTCCATCTGTTACAATACAAAATAATATATGTGGAAAATTACTCCTGCTCCAAATGCAGGAGTGGCAAGTGCCTGAATCTCCACAGGTTTTCCTTTGCTCTTGTTCTATGGCCAGCTCTTAAAAAAAAAAAAAAAACCGGGGCGGCTAGGTGGCGCAGTGAGTAGAGCGCCGGCCCTGGAGTCAGGACGACCTGAGTTCGGATCCGACCTCAGACACAACCCACACAAACAAAAACCTAGCCATGTGACCTTGGGCAAGTTACTTAACCCCAATTGCCCTAAAAGGGGCGGCTAGGTGGCGCAGTGAGTAAGAGCGCTGGCCTCAGAGTTGGGATGACCCGAGATCAAATCCGGCCTCAGAAAATGAGCACCCACGCATAAATAATGACTAGCCGTGTAACCTTGAGCAAGTTACTTAACCCCAATTGCTTAAAAAAAAAAACCTCCCTCTTAGACTCTACTCCAGCCCCCAAAGGAATGGTTCTGCTGGAAAATCTCTTTCTAGGAGCATATAATGATGCAGGTATGTCCCTGAGACACCAGCAAAATATAATGACAGGAACACAAAGAGTTCTGAGATAGCTGGGGAGGTGCATAGGTGCAATAACATAGGGCAAAGGAAGAGGACCAAACATACCATAAACAAGGCTAAAAGAGTTACCCCATCAAGGCTGGGTATACCTGAGCAAACTAGGCGAAGAAAGAGCTAGGGCGGGGGGGGAGGGGGTGTGGTGGTGGTGGTGATGGTGGTTTGTCCTTCCTTCTCAAAGAGGACCACGCCATAAGGGAGGTGATGCCATGACTTGCAAGCAAATTGGATTTCAGTGAGAGAGGGCAGTGCAAAATCATCAGCCTCACTTTCTCCTCTGGGGCCATTTGGGTGCAGTGAAAATATATAGACCAGGATGGCTAGAGATGGCCCTGGATGCCAGAAAAAAAGAAGGGAGAGAGAAAGGAAAATGAAAAAAGGGGAGGGAAGAGGAAAAGAGGGAGAAAGGGAGGGAGGGAGAGAGGGAAGGAGGGAGGGAGGAAGGAAGGGAGAATGGGAAGGAGGGAGGAGCCTCACTTATCACAGCTAGGGGTAGCCAAGGGAAGAGCTCAAATTCCAATGGGATGCAGGTGGTCACAGAGAAAGAAGGAAGGGGTGGGGGGGGGGGGAGTGAGAGGGTTGGAAGGACTTCTGTCAGTGCATTTTATCTTTAAATGACAAATATAATCATATCCAAATTGGAACTAGTTTTAAAACCCTTCCCCCCCCCCAAGTCTGGTATGTTTTGGGTGCTGATTTTTTTTTCCCCACTATTCAGAAGGATTCAACTAATGGCTTATTTTGCTAAAGTTTGCTTGGAAAAATGATGAAAAATGGTGAAGTATACCCAAATTATGGTCCATATGACCTACCCACATGTTCTTCAAAATAGGAATCCCAACTCACACTGGCTCACGCCCACACATTCTGATCTAGTACACAAGTTCACAATCATACATCCTATGCTGATGCATAGAATTCCTGAGAAAGCTGCCACCAGAAAGAGAGGGGAAAACCATTTTCAGTTTCAACTTTTTTTTCTTCTGCTTTCAAGTAGGTAAACACACTGTAACTGTCCTGGAAACCATGTGCTTCAACCTGAGCAGTCAGGCATGGCATGGCTGCTCACTGTCCCAATTGTACTAATTTAGGGAGATCAGCTGGTCAATTAGCAATAGTTAAGTAACTACAGCACCTCTGGGAAGAGGCAAAGGTGCCTTTGCCTGCCCTGGGTGGGTTTACCGTTAAAATATATTTGAGAATGTATCTAAGTGGACAAAATCTAGTGCAAACTAACACAGGAATCAATCTCTTTACAGTTGCTGAAATGACCTAAATCACAGTGGGTTTAGTATCATAATCAAAGGGAAAGTCATTGAGATCAATCTGAAAGCCTAGGACATTTGGACTGGGAAAGAGGATACAAAGCCAGCTGGGGTTACAACATTTTTCGTCTAACCCAGAATTGAACATAGCCACTAGGGAAAACCAGAAAGGCACATATAACACTAGGGCCTAACGGGACAGCTTTTCAACCTCCTCTCCTTAAGCCAAATGAAAGCAGCAGCAATCAGATAGTGTTGGGGGGTGGGGGTGGGAGGTGGGAGAAGAAAGGAAGCCTTCCCTTCAGCCTCAAATCTCTCTTGCTTTATAATGCCTGATATTTTTGCTTTTGTGGAAGATTCTCTCGTAAGTCAGGTTTGGACCTAACACCCTTTAAAAAATCATTGCTGGGGGCGGCTAGGTGGCGCAGTGAGTAGAGCGTCAGCCCTGGAGTCAGAAGGACCTGAGTTCGGATCTGACCTCAGACACTTAATGCACACACAAATAAAAACCTAGCTGTGTGACCTTGGGCAAGTTACTTAACCCCAATTGTCCTCAAAAAAAAAAAAAAGACAAAAAAATCATTGCTAAGTGTATTCATACACTGTCATCAAAAAGAAAATGGGCACATGATGTACTTAAAATGAACAGGCAGACAAACACTGTCAGGTACTCCTTAAAAACCAAATAATTGTTTGTTTTAAAAATGCCCTTTCCTTTTTTTTTTTTTGGCTACATGAATTCCAGCCAGTTGTCTCACTTTATAATGAAGAGAAGCATTCTACGTGCAGCCAGAAAGCAAGTATGCTCTGCAGAGTTTAACAGAAGGAGCCTGGGGATATGGAGTCAGAAAACTGGGTTCTAGCCTTGGCTCTAACCCAAACTCTTGAATGGAGAGATATAACATGATGTCCCTGGGCTTCAGATCACTCATATGTCAAATTGTAATAATAACTTCTACCCTAGCCAACACTCACCTCTTTGATGAGATCAATCTATCAACAAGCATATTTTTCCCCCTCCAGAATTTATTTATTTATTTTTAATTTTCAACATTCATTTCCAAAAGATTTTGAGTTACAAATTTTCTCCCCATCTCTCCCCTACCGCCCACCCCCAAAATGGCAAGCATACTGAATATCCCTTCCCCCAGTTTGTCCTCCCTTATAGCCACCCCCCATTCTCCCCTTCCCCCTTACTTTCTTGTAGGGCAAGATGTATTTCTATATTCCATTGCCTGTATATCTTATTTCCCGGTTGCATATAAAAACAATTCTTTAACATTTGTTTTTAAAACTTTTGAGTTCCAGATTCTTTCCCTTCTTCCCTCCTCACCCACCCCCACTGGGAAGACAAGCAATTCAATATGGTTTATACATGTGTAGTTATGCAAAACATTTCCATAGTAGTTATATTGTGAAAGACTAACTATATTTCCCTCCATCTTCCATTTATTCTATTTTCTCCTTTGACTCTGTCCCTTTTCAAAAGTGTTTGCTTCTGACTTACCCTCTCCCTCAATCTGCCCTCCCTCCTATCATTCCCCGCTCTTATCCCCTTCCCCACTACCTCCCTATAGGGTAAGATACCCAATTGAGTGTGTATGTTATTCCCTCCTTAAGCAAAGTCCAATGAGAGTAAGAATGACTTACTCCCTTTGACCTCCCTGTTCTTCACCTCCATTGTAATATCTTTCCCCTGCCTCTTTTATGTGCAATAACTTACCCTATTCTATCCCTTCCTTTCTCCTTTTCCCATTATATCCCTCTCTCACCTCTTAATTTTATTTTTAAGATATCATCCCTTCATATTCAACTCACGCTGTGCCCTCTGTCTTGGTATACATATACCCATAGACACACACACATACACTCACCTATACATACATACATACACACATACACACATATTCCTTTCAACTATCCTAATACTGAGAAAAGTCTCATGAGTTACTCATGAGTTACAAATATCATCTTTCCATGGAGGAATGTAAATAGTTCAACTTTAATAAGTTCCTTATGATTTCTCTTTCCTGTTTAGTTTTTTGTGCTTCTCTTGCTTCTTGTATTTGAAAGTCAAATTTTTTGTTCATCCCTGGTCTTTTCATCAAGAATGCTTGAAAATCCTCTATTTCACTGAATATCTATGTTTTCCCCTGAAGTATTATACTCAGTTTTGCTGGGTAGGTGATTCTTGGTTTTAATCTTAGCTCCTTTGACATCCAGAATATCATATTCCAAGCCCTTCGATCCCTTAAGGTAGAAGCTGCTAGATCTTGTGTTATCCTGATTATGTTTCCATAGCACTCAAATTGTTTCTTCCTCACTGCTTGTAATACTTTCTCCTTGACCTGGGAACTTTAGAATTTGGCTAAAATATTCCAGGAGTTTTCTTTTTAGGATCTTTTCCAAGAAGCAATTGGTGAATTCTTTCAATTTCTATTTTAACCTCTAGTTCTAGAATGTCAGGGCAGTTTTCCTTGATATTTTTTTTGCTTTTTGTAGGGCAATTGGGGTTAAGTAACTTGCCCAAGGTCACATGGCTAGGTTTGTTGTTGTTGTTGTTGTTGTTGTTGTTTGTGTGTGCATTAAGTGTCTGAGGTCGGATCCGAAGTCAGGTCCTTCTGACTCCAGGGCCGATGCTCTACTCACTGTGCCACCTAGCCGCCCCTTGATAATTTCTTGAAAGATGATATCGAGGCTCTTTTTTTGGTCATGGTTTTCAGGTAGCCCAATAATTTTTAAATTATCTCTCCTGGATCTATTTTTCAGGTCAGTGGTTTTTCCAATGAGCTATTTCACATTGCTTTCTATTTTTTTTATTCTTTTGGATCTGTTTTATAATATCCTGATTTCTCAATAAAGTCATTAGCTTTCATTTGCTCCAATCTAATTTTGAAGGAATTATTTTCTTCAGTGAGCTTTTAAACTTACTTTTCCACCTGGCCAAGTCTGCTTTTTAAGGCATTCTTTTCCTCATTGACTTTCTGGACCTCTTTTGCCATTTGAATTAGTCTATTTTTTTTAAGGTATTATTTTCTTTAGCATTTTTTTTTAATCTCCTTTAGCAGGCTGTTGACTCATTTTTCATGATTTTCTTGATTTTTCTTCCCAATTTTTCCTCTACTTCCCTTATTTGATTTTCAAAATCCTTTTTGAGCTCCTCCATGATCTGCAACCGGTTCATATTTTTCTTAGAGGCTTTTGATGCAGGGGTTTTGACTTTGTTGTCTTCTTCTGGTTCTGTTTAGATCATCTTTGCAACCAAAGAACAATTCTATAGTCTGATTTCTCTTCCTTTGTTTGCTCATCTTGACACCCAGTTACTTGACTTTTGAGCTCTTTGCCATAGTAGAACTCTGCTTCCAGACTGGAGAGTGGTGTGTCCCAAATTTCTGGGGTTTTGTGCAGCTGTTGTCAAAGCTTCTTCTAGGCACCTGCCTCAGAACTATAAGGAGGATGCCCTCTCCACAGCCTCCACAAGCTCTGCCACGCCAGTGCTCCTCACCCCAAGACTGCCACCCAACACTGCATCCCAGATCCAAGCAGGGCAAAAAAAGAGAATCCTGCCTCAGTGCCAGAAAACAGATTCCTGCTTTTTTCCTCTGATCAGCTGCTGGATCCCCCCACCATCTATGGGCCTGGAACTCCTGAAGCATCTGCTGCCACAGCATTTGCAGCTGCCACCACTTCCATTGCCCAGGGGACCAGGGTCGGACCCTGCTCTTCTCTCACTCAGGTCCAACAGTTTCCCCACTGACCTTTCACTTTCTCTTTGGCGTTTATGGGTTGAGAAGTCTGGAAACCACCATAGCTGCCAGTGATTCAGTCCTCTGAGGTCTGCTCCAGCCAGTCTCTGCTGCTGGTCCGTGTCAGCACAATCCACACAGAACTGCACTCTGCTCCCAGCTTGGAGTGATAGACCCTTCCTGTTGGCCTGCCAGGCTGTTTTCAGTGGGAGATTTGTTTCACTCTGTAATTTTGTGGGTTTAGTAGCTCTAAAATTTGTTTAGAGTCATTTTTTTTACAGGTATTGGAGGTGGTTGTGGTGCGAGCTCAAGCAAGTTCCTGCTTTTACTCCACCATCTTGGCTCTGCCCTCAACAAGTGTGTATTTAAGTCTACTATATGCCAGACAACAGAGATACAAAAGACAAACAATGAAAACAATCCCTTTTCTCAAGGAGTTCACATGCCCTAAAGGCAGACACCCTGTGCATTTATAAGTATATTCAGAAAAAAATAAAGAGAATAAATATAGAAAAAGTGTTAGCTGGGGCAGATCATAAAACACTGGAAAAACACTGTTCAAAGTTAAAAATGCTATAGAACTGTAAGAAGTTATTAAGTTGTACCATTGCCAGCAATTTCTTCAATAAACCCTGATTTTTTATGTCTATTCTAATTTTCTAATTATAAAAGGCAGAAAACATAGAAAACCCACATAAGAATAAAACAATCTTGGTGTCCAAGTTTAAAATTTATGGAGATTTGGTTGAGACATAATTATAAATAATAATTACAATAAATTCATATGTGGTGTATTTTTCTAGACATGACCATAGTTCCAATGGTAGCATCTTGTCTTGGAGCTACTTCTATGCCAGTATTACTATGTTTTCAAATCAGCTAATACCAAAGTCCTGAAAATTAATCTTCAAATAAGGAAGATTTGACTCAACTCCACCTCTCTGTTGACATATGTACATTTTCAATGACCTTTGATAAAATTGCATGAAACATGAAATCTCCACTTGGGATGCATTTACCTTTACAGAGAATTTGTTCTAAAAGTAGTAGAGGAGATGGTTTGGGTGGAAAGTGCACTTAGAATAATGGGTCAAATGCTATCCTTCTGCTACTCAGGCATGCCTCTCACTGACCTCAACCCAAATTTTCCATTGAGAACAGCTGTGTGTAATTGGAAACTCTTACCTGAAAGACTTCCATCCTTTTAAGTCATTGCTTAGTACACTCATACAATGCCATTAAAAAGTAAATGCGCGGGACAGCTAGGTGGCACAGTGAGTTAAGAGCGCCGGCCCCAGAAATAGGAGGACCCAGATTGGTTCCGGCCTCAGTTACTTAGCACCCACACATAAATAACTAGCTGTGTAACCTTGAGCAAGTTACTTAACTCCAATTGCTTAAAAAAAAAAAAGTAAATGGGCATACAATGTACTTAAAATGAACAAGCAGGCAAACATTGTCAGTACTCAAATGCGTGCCTTATTAAAAACCAAATAATCTTTGTTGTTCATGTAAGGGAGTGTGGATCAGTGATTACAAAAGTAAAATTAAGTCTTTCTTAGACAGAATATTTACTTTGACATGTCCCCGTCCCCAACCTCTACCCTTGCCACCACCCCCACAAAGTTGTTTTCCCAATGTACAACAACATCTCTACCTTTCAGTGTTGAGAAGGGATATTTGGAGGCATACAGTCCAAACACATCTTTTTTCAGAAGAGGAAAAAAGAGGCCAAGAAAGATTATTACTTAAGGCCTTAGAGCCTCTATTAGTGAAAAGGCATCACTAGAACCCAGGTCTCTTGACTCCTGATTCAATACTCTTTCCAATTCAATTTGACAAATATTGATTCAATACCTACTGTATGTAAAGTGCTACATCACACATCCTCTCTAACTCAAGTCAACAAACATTTATTAGGCACCTACTGTGTGCCAGGGACTATGCTAAACCCTAGAGATACAAAGAAAGGACACACACACACACACACACACACACACACACACCCCTGTTCTCAGGGAGTTCATAGTTTAATAAGGGGGAGACAACATATAAATAATTATGTACAAACAAGACACCAACAAGACAAACTAGAGATAATCACATGGCATAAAGAGGAGAAGGTGGGAATTTAGCTAAGCCTTGAAGGAAGCCAGGGAAGCCAAAAGGTAAAAATGAGAAGGCAGAGAATTCCAGGCTTGGGGTACAGACAGTACAAATGCCCAGAGTCTAGGGATGGAATGTCTTATGCAAGCAACCACAGGAAGACCATATCCTATCTCTAGGTCTGACCATCCTCTTTCAAAACTGGCTCATTAATGGTTTTTGTCTATCATCACATATGAATAGTGGCTATCCTCAGATCCTTTTTCACTGTCCTTCAGTTCATTATCCAACTCTTCTATTTTTTTCCTGAGATGCAAGGAACCCAAAATGTCCAATCAACAATTAAACTGCAATATTACTTTAGAAACCACAAAACAAATGCACAATACTTGTGGATAAAACTGTTCTCGTGCCTACTATATTTCATTTTGGAACGGTTTAGTAAAGAAATACATTAAAAAGTTATTTTACATTTTAAAGGCATGGAATGTCGCCATCATCTCTCCACTGTCCACAGCAAAGGAAGGGATACGAGCATGAACAATCCAAACGTTATCCTCATCCAACGGTGGCGGGTTGGCTTTTTTGTTTTATTTTATTTTTGGTGGGTTACCCCCCCCCACCCCCCATCTCACTGGAAAGGACTAAGAATTAGGGCTCTAAAATTCTGAGTTCACTAGGTATTATTTGAGGTGCTTTCCCTCATTTTTCTTATACTATTAGGAAATTAAAGGGTGTTGTCTAACAAAATCCCCAGGAGGTAGAAATCGAACTGATCTCTCACTTTGCCCCACTCCCCACACCCCCCCCCAAAAGAAAGCCACAATAGGAGTAATGAAACAAGTCTTCAAAAACCTGATGTGCTGTCCTGACTCTGAATGGGTTAACCAAACTGAAGCTCTGTACTAAGGCCATAAGAAATGTCCATTTCTACAGTTATCCTTTTGGTAGAGGAATGAACAACAACTCAGTTCTTAATTTTTCTTGTAGTTCCTTGGCACACATTACCTAAAAGACGGTGGTGTCAACTGGTAAGGGGTGGCAGGATGAGAGCTTTGATGCAGGTAAATTTAACACCTTGCTGAAGAAGAGACCTGCTCTGGCTCTCTGGAAATCTTGTCAGAGGGGCACTCCCACTATGGTTTGGCTAATACTTCCTCCCTGTGTCCTCCAACACAAGGACCACTCTTCACTCCCAACTCCTTCCCTGATGGTGCTGTTCCTCTCAGGAAGCCAGAGGGTTCCAGGCTTTTGTCAGGAGAAATGAATGGACACAAATGTCTTAAAATGGAATGAGCAGGTTCTACCACAGTGCACGAGGTGGTCAGTTACATTTTTTAATAACTCACCTGAGTCAAAGAGGAAATTATACCTTTTTAAAGAAAAATTTAACCTGCTGAGTAAAGCAAAGATAGAATGACTTTAAGAGATAGAAACATCTTGGATCAAATTGTTGAATGATAAGATTGAAAAATCAATGAGCACTTAAAACTAGACCACTTTGTGCCCAGCATGGCCCCAGTAGCACAAATACAAGAGTGAGGCTTGAATATCACCCCTCACAGAGCTGACATTTTCCTAGCAGAACATGATGTGTTCATAGATAAGTAAATACAGGACACAGAAAATAAACACAAAAGCAAGACTGGTCAGGGGATGGGGATGGACACTAATAACTGCAAAGGAGGTGGCCACTCAGCTGGACATAGAAGGCAATGCCAAGGAACAGCTGAGGAAGGGGAGCAAGCAGACCAGGGGGAATACCTCTCTGATGGAAGGGGAAGATGGAATTCCCTGAGCCTGCCTGGAATTTGGAGTTTGTAAAAGAGAGTAATGTGTAAAGAGCCTGGAAAGACAGGCTAAAGCCAGATTAGGAAAGACTTTGATATCAACATTCATATTTCAAACCCAACACGATGGGGAGCTTCTTAAGCAAGGGAGGAATGTGGTCAGAACTGCATTTTAGGAACATCAGTTTGGCAGCGGGGTAATGGGCAGATTGGAAAAAGGAAAAAGTGGGTTCGGGTACACTAATTAGCAGGTTAGTGATGAGAGGTGACAAGAGTGGTTTATGAAAGAGCAAACAACTAAAGAATAAGAAAAATTACTTTCCAAAAGAGAATCAAACAAGACTACTATATATACTCTTTAGGACGGGGATCCTGTCTGATTTATCTTTGTATCTCCCTTAGAACCTAATGTAATACATTGCAGAGAACAGACAATTAAAGTTTGTTTTATTATTTATTTTAAGGTACCAAATTATTTCACTATTATGTAGTAATAAAAAAAACTCTAGAATTTAAGGGGGCGGAGTAGAAACAGCGCATCCAAGCCACTCTCCCCCCAGATTATCTCCAAACTATGTAAAAGGGGGCTCTGAACAACTTCTGGAGCCCCAGCACCCACAGAACGACACAGAGAAGCTAACCTCCCGCTGAGAACAGCCAAGCAGCCCTGCAGGAAGGACCAGTGCAGCACTCTGGGAGTCGGCAGCGCAGTGTGCAGGGAGCTGAGCACAGGTCCGCCTGAGTCGCGGTTTTAGCCCCAGAGCGGCAGGGCCAGCAGCTGGCTGGAGGGACCCCAGAACACCAGCAGCTGCAGCGATTCCAGAATTATGAACATAGACATGTCTAGGACAAAGTGAGAAGTTAGTGCCCTATGGACTTTGGGACCAGTATTTGGGGAAGGCATGGGCTTCCTCCCCTGGGGGCTAGAAGCTGCTGAGGAGACAGCCATTTTGTAGTTTTCAGAGGCAGCTCCAGCTCCTGGCCTGCGAACTGTAGGGAGATCCAGCGATCAGTCTTGGTGCGGTAATCACTCTTGCTTTAACCTCCCTGGATCTGGATTGTGATCTGGGGTGGAGGTTGTGGGTGGGTTGCCAGCTTGCCAGAAATGGAAGTTGTCCCCCACACACACACGTTCGGGATGAAAGTTCCCGTCTGGCGCCAGAGCCATACTGTGACAACAAGCCCAAAAGTCAAGTAATTAAATGGCAACATGCCAAGGCAAAGGAAACAAATTAAACAGAAAAATGCAACCTCAGACTCCTACTTTGGGGGCAAAGAGGATTGAAGCATAGAGCGGGAGGAGGGCTGTGAGGTCAGAAGTCCTGCTCCAAAAGCCCCAGGGGAAAACATGAGCGGGTTGCAGGCCATAGAGGACCTTAAGAAGGACTTTTAAAAGCAAATAAGAGAAGTGGAGGAAAAATTGGGAAGAGAAATGATAAGGATGCAGGAAAAGTATGAAATGAGGGTCAACAGCCTGACTGAGGAAAACAACACCTTAAAAAATAGACTAACTCAAATGGCAAAGGAGGCCCAAAAGGGCAATGAGGAGAAGAATGCCTTAAAAAGTTGAATTTGCCAGATGGAAAAAGAATCTCAAAAGCTCACTGAGGAGATTCATTCCTTCAGAGTTAGACTGGAGCAAATGGAAGCTAATGACTTTATGAGAAATCAAGATGCTGTTAAGCAGATCCAAACAAATGAAAGATTAGAAGGCAATGTGAAATATCTCATGGGAAAAACCACTGACCTGGAAAATAGATCCAGGAGAGACAATTTAAAAATTATTGGACTACCTGAAAGCCATGATCAAAGAAAGAACCTAGAAATCACCCTTCAAGAAATTCTCAAGGAAAACTGCCCTGATGTTTTAGATCCAGAGGGCAAAATAGAGGTTGAAAGAATCCACAGATCACCTCCTGAAAAAGATCCCCAAAAAAAAACTCCCAGGAATATTATAGCCAGGTTCCAGAATCCCCAGATCAAGGAGAAAATACTACAAGCAGCCAGGAAGAAACAATTTCAATATTGTGGAAACACAATCAGATTAGCACAGGACCTGGCAGCTTCTACACTGAGGGATTGAAGGGCATGGAATATGATATTCCAGAGGGCAAAAGAACTGGGAATGAACCCAAGGGTCACCTACCCAGCAAAACTGAGTATTTTGTTTCAGGGGAAAATATGGTCATTCAGTGGAATAGAGGACTTTCAAGCCTTCTTGAGGAAAAAACCAGAATTGAATAGAAAATTTGACATCCAGACACAAGAAGCAAGAGATGCCTGAGAAGGTAATCAGGGAAAAGAAATCAAAAGGAACTTATCAAAGTTGAACTATTTATATTCCTATATGGAAAAACAATAACTGTTGACTAATGAAATCTTTCTCAGTATGAAAATAATGGAAGAAGGGTGTGTGGTCATATGACTACATATGTGAATGTGTATATATATGTTTACAGTTATATATGGATAGACGGTATAAGTTGAATTTGTTGGGAAGGGAAGATACTCAAGGGGTGAAATTATGAGGTGAGAGAGGAAAGTGGCAAGAGGAGATGGGGAGAGACAGGGTAGGGTAAACTATCTCCTGTAGAAGAAGCAAGGGGAAGTGGTTGCAAGGGTGGGGAAGAATAGGAAGGCAAAAAGGCAAAACCACATTCTCATTGAATTTGTTTCAGGGAAAGAATGACATACATACTAAATGGGATATATCAACCTGCATTAGAATAGGGGGAAGGGGGATGAGAGGAGGGATGATGGATGGGAGGGCATCCTAGGGGGGAGGGGAGGTTGGAAGTACCCACTATAGAAGAGGGACAGGATCAAGTAGGGAATGGACCAGGTGGGAGGGAATTATAAGCAGCCTTGTACAATATATCTACTATGATAATGTTTTGCATAGCTAGACATGTACAACACATACTGAATTACTTATCTTCCCAGAGGGAATGAGTGACAAGGGAGGAAGGAAATGGATCTGAAATTCGAGGTCTTAAGATTAAATGTTTCAAATATATATATATATATATATATATATAAATAAAAATTAAAAATAAAAAAGAGATGGATGAATAAAAAGAGACTCAAGATTAGAGGGAAAAAAAAGGATGGAATTTAAAATAAGCTCTAACCTCCCCCCCTCTGGACAGTCACAACTTCTAGAAGCAATAACCAGAAGAAATGATTTCCTGTGCTGAGGGATGAATTACTGATAACAAGATCCTTTTCTCCTGGGACCAAGAGATACTACTCAGATGTTGAAAGGATCTGCTGCCCTCCCCCATCCTTATTTTTTTTTCCTAATTAAACCACATTTCTCAAAAAAAAAAAAAAAAACAAAAAAACCTAAAATACATTGAAAATAGTTTTAGCATACTTTAAATATGTTTATTGCTCAAACTGGAAAATAAAACTCATACCCAAACTAAATGATGAAAACAGAAAATTCCAAGATTTTACATCTATAGTAATTTTAACTTTTGTCTTTCTCTGACAGTTCCCTAGGATTTCTGGGACAAGGCGAGAAGGGAGAAGAGGAGACTAAGGCTAGCTAATGCCAACTGAATTAATACCTTAGCACATGGCACCTTTCTGGAAAGGCCTCAAGAACAAGCTTAGCTGCATTAAGAACCATCAAGTTGGGTGCAAGAAGATAAACTTTTGGTCAAAACCAACATTTTGGGGGGGTGGGAGGGGATCAAGGCAATTGGGGTTAAGCGACTTGCCCAAGGTCACACAGCTAGTAAGTATCAAGTGTCTGAGGCCAATTTGAACTGAGGTCCTCCTGACTCCAGACTGGTGCTCTATCCACTGTACCATTTAGCTGCCCAGAACTATTTTTTTAATTTTTTTTTACTTTTAAGTTATTAAATAAAACAAGTATTTCCACTACATAGTAGAATAATAAAAGATGATTGCACATGGAATTGTAAATATATTATGTACAACTTGCTATTCATTTCATGTAATTTTTGTTTCTTTTCTTTTATCCCTACCCCCACCCTAGAGATGACTGCCATTCTTGAAGACCACTCAGGTTGTAGGGGGACAGCACCCACATTGATGAAATTAGAGATCCTTGAGGCACGTATATTGAACTAAATATTTGGTTAAGAGCAGGAGCTTCTTGCTTTCTGGTCTTCTCAAAAGAGATATTTGTGAAGGGCTTAGCACAATAACTGATACACAGTAGGCACTTAATAAACGCTTGCTCCCTTCCCCTGCTTCAGTCCTCTTCCACTGCTACCAAATGTCTGAATGATAGACTATAGCTTCTCTTGCAAGGGAATAAATTAATTCGGGCAGCAAACATATTTGAGAGGAGAATCATGAAAATACTCTTCCTTCTCTTTAGACTTAAATATCACTTAGAGTGGTTAGGCTAACCGAAACCATACTTACTGTTTGTTCAATTATAGGTCTCAGAGAAGACATATGACATGTTGATTTTGAAAACTGCTGATAGATACATAAGATCATTCTAAAAGAATCTGAGGAAGGTTTGTCATATAGTCACATGCTTAGTTTGGTTTTCTGATACTGTTTGGGGTTATGCATCATAAAACTGGGCTGAAAGACAATATCCTAATTCTCAAGCCATCGACTAAAATCATTATAATAACATTAATAATGATACAGCCCTCTCTAAATAGCTACCATCTTCTCTCAGAGCTGCCTAAGGCATCCTTACCAATTCATGTTCACAACATCTTGGTAAATTAGAAAAGGAAATCTGGAGATTTGTAAGGAGAAATGGAAACAGAGTGAGGTGATGTGACCAGCCCATATCACATGGTGGATTAGGGGAACCTATATCATGTAGATTAACTCTCTGTTTACTTGTCCCAAGCAAAAGAAAAATGCTGTCAAGACTGCTTTAAGATACGGTAAGTACTTTAAAGTGATCATTGTATTACTGCACTGAAAAGCAAAGGCAAGGATCACAAAGGTTGCAACTTCTCAACACACAGTATCAGCTAAGGCAATGTGTCCTCCCTGAGATGGACTCCATTTCCTTGTGCCTTCTCCACACTGTTTGATTCTTTACAGACCTAGTCAATTAAGCATCTATGGAATGCCTCCTACATCTTGTTGTTGTTCCAGTTATGTCAGACTTGCGTGACTATTTGGGGTTTTCTTGGTAAAGGTACTGGAGTTGTTTGGATCCATTTTGTCAGGCTACATACTAGATACTGTCATAACTGCTGTTGATACAAATAGAATACTGCAAGTCCCTGCCCTCAACAAGCTTATCCCCTTGGGATGAGGGGAATGGAAAGTGTCTAGGAAAGATACAACATAGTCACTGTCAAGTATAAAACAACAAAAATATATTTTCCAGAATTTTCATTAGAAGAATTAAGATGTTATTCTTTTAAATGGAGTACTAATATATAACAAAAGCAACCTTTAAAATATAGCCTGGATTTTCCTAACGTTTTCCTCTTTTCCATGCTATTGGGGGGAGGGGTTACATGGTATTAGAAATATCACAAACTACATCTTATTCTTTTCTTATCCTCCAATAAAAACCATTTTGTTCTTTAGCCCTCACTTTGCTCCCATCACCTAGACCAGGAGAGGAAGGGGTAGGAAGCTTTAATAACTTTCTTCTTGCATCTTCCAAAACCACTTGCACAGACATTTCCAGATTCTATACTGTTCACATCACAAACTCAGTTGATTCCTTCTGAACATGGGAAACGGAATTTTCTAGATAACATACTCATAAAAACAACACAAGTTCTGGGTCTTCACCACAAAAGTTCTCCGTGAAAAAAAGTTGTTTTCACTTTGTTTTTAGTTGAAGTAATCTTTAAAGACAATGGTTAAAGTAGTACTGGGTCCATGATCTCATGCCTTATTTACATATCTGGTTTTCTCTGTTGATCTTAAATAGACCTCATATATTTTCCTACAGTTTAAAAACAAAAAATCTAGTTCTACCCAGTATTCATGTTATTGTACTTTATAGTATATCCACTATTTCTGTCATTACTAGGCACTGCTCATTTGACTCCCCTTTCTACATTCCCTCATTGTGGATGGAAGACAAACAGTCTTCTCATCTTGAGTTTAGCTTCACAGATTTTTTAAAATCTCCTTTTCATGTCTATGAGACACACACTATGAGTCTATTATGTCTAAAAGAAGTGCTAAAATGGTAGTTTGGGGCCATTTGGGGCCACTTAGGAGTACCCAGCCAGGGGTCCCTGACAGATCGGGATGCATTATAAGATGGTGGTGCAATTAATTGCCAGGCTATTCCATTCTATTGGACTCCCTTAATTCCAAACCTCCCCACTGCAGACATAAACTAGTGGAAAATTTCCATTCCCCCTGTTTATGCAAGAAGAGATAGTTTCAGACCCAGAAAAAAAAAAGAAAATTACTTAAGATATTCTATTTCTGACTTTCTAGGTCTTTCCTCTCTTTTCTTGTCTCTGTCTCTCTCATTCCCTCTCTCTTTCTCACATGCCCCTCCCCACTACTTCCTAAATAACATTGACAAATCCCACAGCAGTGTTAACAAAGTAACACCATTCGCTATTAAGGAATCATAAGATGGGAAGAAGAGGGAGGGAGGAAGATGCCCAATGCTAATGAAAGGAAAAATTTTTTATTTTAAAACTGGTTTTTAAAAAAAAGGCAATTTGGTTCTGGAGACATGAGGACAACTATCAGTTCCAATGACTCAGAAAGCTGTGTTCAATCATGAGACAGATGTTTTAAGACCATCTGTCCATCATTATAAAGGGAATATGATTTTTTTTTTTGCAATAGAGGCAAAAGTTATAAACCCACTCAAAATAACATGTTTCATTTCTTTGAAATTAAGTAAATGAGACCAACAAATCCATTCCCTGGAACAAGGGACTGAGATTTATTTTCCCAAATGAATTCATTACTTCTAGTCTTCTGATAGAACAATGTTCAGAGGAGGAGGAGAAAAGACTGGCTAGAGGAAGGAAGCTTTGCACTTCAGGGGTACCACATAATGATTAAGATGCCTATGCTACTGAGGAAGAAAGTGAGGCTCAGAAATAGGAAACACTTTGCCAGGGATTACAAACAGAGGAAGGTTTGTTGTTGTTGTTTTGCTTTTTGGAGGGGGATGGCAGGACAATTGAGGTTAAGTGACTTGCCCAAGGTCACACGGTAGTAAGTGTTAAGTGGCTGAGGTTGCATTTGAACTCAGGTCCTACTGACTTCTGGGTTGGTGCTCTATTCACTGCACCGCCTAGCCGCCCCCAGAGGAATGTTTTTTAACCTCAATCTTCCCCCATGAACACTCCCTTCTCAATTATTGTAAAAGGCACCAAATCCCTCCCAGTCACATTGGCATGACACCTTGACACTTTGGTATCATGTTTAACTCCTTGTTCTTTCTCCCCATCACCCCGCTACCCAATCCTGCCATTTCTAACATTTGACACCACCATGACCCTGGTGCATGCCTGGAAACTTCCACAGCCATCCCAGTGATGATATTCCTGCCTCAGGCTTCTTCCCACTGCAGGCTCTCCTCCATTTGGCTATCAGCACTATAAATTATGTCAGCTCCCTATTAGCCCTGGGATCAAATAAAAGGCTCTGCTTCACGAGTAAAGCCTTTCCAGCCTCTGACACCTCACTCCCCTCCACACAGTCTGTGATCCAGGGGCTCAGGCCTTGCTGTTACTCACAAACAGCACTCTACCTCCTGATTCTGGGCATTTGTCCCCTTAGCTTGGGTAGCTCTTCCTCCAAGTCTGCTAAAATGTCACCTTCTTCAAGACACCTTTCCTGGTGCCCTTTCTGCCACTGCTTCCTCTCTTTGATGATCCCCAGCTGGTCCTGCATCTATCTCGTTCTGGACATGCAGCTCCCTCTGTTGGACTGTGAGCTCCTTGAGGGCAGGAACCAGTTTTACTTTGCTTTATATCCCCAACACTTAGCAAGCATGGTGCTTGGAACAGGGTAAGTACTTACTAAGTGCTTGCTGGCATGTGCAGAATGGCAACAAGTAAGGATAAAGACGTGCCAGAGGCCTGAGAACAAACAAGGACCGCGAGGCCAAAAACTAATGATGACGACTCCTGACGCCTGATTGCGTTTCAAAGTTCATGAAAGGCTTTACATACATTTTAACATCTGAAATGAGGCTACAGGCCAAGGGAGAGACTGTGGACATAAAACGTTGGGCTCAAGATGTCAACAAGGCTTATGAACCAGAAGCAGTTGAAGTCAAGGTCCTAAGACAAGGTGTCTTGGTGGCAGGCTGGGAACAGAAATGGGGCTGAGCTGGCAGTTACAACCAGAGGGGACTATTCCCACCCCCCACACCCAAGTGGGGGCCCTTGTAGCTGGGCAGACCCCCATCAGGGCAGCCAAGCAGCTACAATGATCTGCAGAGCTTTCAGATAAATCCTGCCAGCTGAGTGGGATGCCAAGGCCCACTGGCACACTTCTTTAAATCAGTAAAGTCAAGAATTCAGTCTTACCTTTTCACTTCAAGAAAATGACTGTGAAGTTTGGGGTGCATAGTAGTATGTATCTATCCCATTGCTGCAACTAGACTAAGGTTTGGGCTATAACATGTCTAAACAATATAGTTACATATAGTTATCAACTCCATCTTCTTAATGAATCTTACTTGGGAAGGTTATGATGCTAACACTAAAGTGTCTTTTAAGAGGAGATTATTGACAAATAAATCCAGCCTCCCTAAAGACAAGTGAGTGGACAATAAATGTGGTGATAGACATGGCTCTAAATATAGGTGCAGGTGAAATACAAGATCATTTTGACAACATTTTAACAATTTTTTAAACCAGAAACAGGTAGGAGAAATGGGTTTAAAGTTGGCTTCCTGAGTAACATTCAATGTCCATAGCACAATGGGAAATAATGATCCTGATGATCTTAAGATACTGAAACAACCTGGAGTTGCTTTTGAATCATAAGAAAAGTCTGAATATATTTGGTGGTTTTGGTCATATATGATATGATATGATCAGCCCCAATTCCTTTTTCTGTCCTCAAGGAGCTTCCAATTGAATTGGGAAGGAAGACCAGAAGAGAGACAAATCAGAATAAGTTAGGCTATGTATCTAAAGTGAATCTATAGGAATCTGAATCACATCCTATCTCCCAACACAGACTGCAGTCTCTGGTACTTCTACTAAGCTCCTTCTTAGTGTGATGTCACAATTCTATTTGTTTCCAGTAGTTCAGACAGCTGGGAATCCTAGAAGCCATATTACCATTCGGTGCATATTTCCCCACCTTTTCTGCAAGGATATCACAAGATACTCTGATGCCAGGAAGAAATAAAAATGTACTATGTCTGCTAGAGTCCAGATTTAGCAGAAGATAATTTCTTCTAGACAGGTACAATCCTGCTTGGTAACCCACAGGAGGAGGCAGAAGGAGGGAAGGGGAGATGGCAGATGGATTCAAAGAGGTGAGGCAGAATCCTGGGGGGAGAAGATCCACCTGGGTAGAGAAACTTACAGTTGTTCTCATTGAACAACACCTGAGGGTAGACTAAGGAGGGGAGGTAAATCCTAAAAGTCAGTCCAGTTTAGAAAGTGACAGGAAGAATGGAATTAGAGCAACCAGGAGGGAGTAAGGCTATGATGCAGCTACACGAGACAGGAGTGACATACAGAGGACAATTAGGCAGGGGGCAAACTAGGCAATCCAGGAGGACATAGTGGTAACAATGGTGTAGAACAGGGGTGGGGAACCTGCGGCTTCAAGGTCACATGTGGCCTTCTAGATCCTTGGGTGCAGCTTTTGACTGAGTCCAAGTTTTACAGAACAAATCCTTTTATTAAGGGGATTTGTTATCTGAAGTTTGGACTTGGTCAAAGGGTCATACTTGAGAACCTAGAGGTCCACATGTGGTCTCAAGGCCACAGGTTTCCCAACCCTTAGTATAGAACACTCTTGGTGGGACCCACAAAGGACAGGGACATGCCGGGATGGGACCTGGGGGGAAGCATCTTCCCAAGACTGGTGAAGAGGAAGCCCAGTCCTAGGCATGGCTGGGCTAAAGAGATCTAAGGGTTACACAGCCAGTTACTACTAGAACCCAAGCCACCTGGTATTCATTGCAGTGTTCCTTCCCCTACAACTATCAATGAAAAATCAAGCAATCATCCAAGTATTCATTACTAAGCCACCCTGTAACTGGTGCTGGGGATACCAACACAATGAACAAATTTATCTTTACTCCCAAGAAACTTACATTCTAAGCATGCAACTCCCTAAGACTCATGATCTTATTTTATCTGGCTTCACCAACTACACAGTCTAACTGGAGCCACAACTTTAGGAGAAAATACTATTGCAAGATTTCAAGTTAGTCACCTTTGGAACTCAATTCACCAAGGCCTACTCTGCCCTGGGCACAATACTAGCCCATGGGGATATGCAGACAAAAGAATGACAATGAAACTAGGGAGGTACATGAAGGTTACCTGGGAGAACCTTCAAGACAACCCTCATTCCACATACTACCCTCTAAAACTGCTAGACCAAAATGCTTTGGAAAATCCAAACCAAACCCATTTCTCCTATGAAGACAAAAATGGGAAGAATGTTTTCAGAGGACATTGTAATTATCTTTATCATTTATTTGTAGAAATAAAAGTCATGCCTATCATCTGCTTTTGCTTCCAGCATACATTTAACCTAGACATAGTTCATAATGTCTATTTTCAGGTTCCTTCAATGTTCCCAGGCTAACAAGTAGAGAAACTCAGGAAATATAAACCACAGATGTGTGGTTAATGACAGAAATCTAATGAAAAATGCCAATTTGGGGCTATTATGGTTGGCGTGGGTAGGATAAACCATAGGCTATTATTGTATTTAAACCATATGCCCCTTCAAAAGAATGGCAACATGGTAGAAGAGTCCTGAAAGGGATAGAACAGGCCTACTTCTTGTGTGCTACTGATTATACCCAAAGATTAGACCCATCTTTCAATATACTTCAAATGCTTTATAAGTTGCTTCTCCTTAACCAACATTTGTCCCATCACCTTTGGAGGATTAAGGCATGCCTGGTTTACCAACTGTGCATCATTTAAAAGAAATTAAAGATAACAAGGATCTAGACTGAGTGCCAAAATGAAACCCAAGCTGCCAAGCAAAAAAGACATGACACAACCACAAGAGCTCAATAGCAGGAATGCAACAACCATCACATGTCTATGATGTGTTCGCAGAATCCCACTTTAGTGGTTTACAAATGGGGAAATGAGAAAGTCTGGCATTCTCTTCCTTTAATTACCTAGAAATCCTCTTAAATCATGTTTCCCCTCAAAAGAAGAGAAGCTTGTTGGAAAATTCCCGAAATGGACTTTTTCCCCCTCAACTTCCATCTCTCCTTCCAAAACTACTGTTCCTGGCCTGCTGCATCAGGTAGAAAGAAGTAGAGAGATGTTACATGACATAATTGAGAATGCTGATGTAAACTGATCATATCCAAGGGAATTGAGAGTCATTTAGCTGTGAATACACTTGACACAAGTGAAACATAAACCTGCCGACTCTCATTTTCATAGCTAGAAATCATGAAATAATCTTTAGAAAATTGTAACACACTTCTTCACATCTCTCATCAGAGTGCTGGGTATAATTTTTCTTTTCATCATTAGATTTAGGGAAGGAATTTCAGAGGTGGTCAGTTAACACCACACCCTCATTTCATATATGAGACATGAAAGGGGGACTTGCCTGTGGGATTCTAGCTCAGAACCTCTGGCTCCAAATCTAGCTTTCTTAGAAAATCTTAATTTGTCTATCTTTTGTCTTTTAATCCCCTAAATATTCCCCATTTTCTTCTCTTCTCACCCCTCCTAGTAAGTCATTCATATAACAAAGAATTTTTATTAATTTACTTTTAAGTGGAAAATAGAAGACAAAAAGCATTTCATCTAGGAGTTATTCAACTCTGTATAGGAGAAAAGTGAACTAACAGAGCTGAGATACCCAAGTCTCAACATCCTGACAGCCTTTTAGTTACTGCCACTGAGAACACCTCAGATAATAACAGAGAGGGACAGTGCCAGGACAGGGAACTCAGCCATTTTCAGTACCAAGTAGGTAATCTTGAAAAGGGAAGCTAGGTGGCGCCATAGTGGACAGAGAGCGAGGCCTGGAGTCAAGGAGACTCTTCTTCCTGAGTTTAAATCTGTCCTTTGATACTTACCGGCTGTGTGACCCTGGACAAATCACCTAGTGGGTTGCCTCAGTTTCCTCATCTGTAAAATAAACTGGAGAAGGAAATGGCAAACCACTCTGGTATCTTTTCCAAGAAAACCCCAAATGGGGTCACAGAGTCAGATATGACTGAAATAACTGAATAATAACAAAGGTAACCTTGAGGCCTTTTGAAACAGCCCAAGCCAGTGCTGTCTGTCTAGAATGTGAGAACTTTTAACCCCGATACTGGAAATTTCCCAAGGAAAGTGGGAAAAAAGGCTCATTTCCTCCAATACCAAGGCCTGAGTAAAGCTCGTGGCCATTGCTCCTATAAATACTTCTCCAGACATTTTACTAAAATAGTAAGAAGGGTTTGGCTGAGAAAATCATGCATATAACTCTCAAGCAGGGGGGCTCCAACAGAACAGCAGAGGAAGCAGAGGGGGCCCGCAGAGGGCTGGATGAAACCAACGGAAATAGTAGGAAGAGACAAAAATTATAGCGTGTCCCCTTCATTCTTTACAGAGGCGTATGTGTACTCTACAGAGGTGTAGAGTATTGCACACATTTTGGGATTTTTTTTTCAATACATTGATTGGTCTTGCTGATTTTTTTCTTTTTTTCTTAAAATAACTGCTCTTGGTCATATGGGATAATTCCCTTGGATGGGGGAGAGGTGAAGGAGAAAGGGAAATTTCAGCAATTTAAAAATAAGGTATCAAAAAAAATTGTTAAATTTGCTCTATCAGCAAATATAACTGAATCACAAGGAAACCTCCTCAATTGCCCACCAACTGGGGGGAAATTATTGGCTTTTACAAGGCATATAACTTCCAACCAGAGAGTGAGGTGGGAATGTATGATTACACTTATATAGAAGAAAAGTCATCTTAAATTCTGTCCTCAAAATTTAAAGGGTGCAAGAGGCACAAACATGCAAAGGATGGAAGCCAATATGTTAGTTAATATTTAATTTCCCTATGCTGTTCTTTAGGTCCAGGAATATTCAGTGAGGGTCACACAAACAGCCTTCTAAACAGAAGGTGTTGTAAGGGATCACTTACTGCCTCTGATGTAGCACACTGTAGTTGTAAGTATGGGGACACTGGCTATGACCACGCCTGACCTTTGCTCTGTATTTTTTTGTCATCACAGCTTTCCTTTAGATGAGTCGATAATATATCCCATTCCCATTTAAACAAGTTAGATCCCCATTCTGTCAGGATGGGAATGGACACAGAGCATGTTTCTCCTACAAGGAGAAAGTTCTAACCTTTTCAAAATTTAATCTAAGACATACAAAAATCTGAGCAATTTCATCGCCCTTGAAAACTGTCAACAACATTCAACCATTCAAAATGTGTTTTTTTTCATACCAATATGCTCCAAGGTTGTATTGTGTAATGAATGTATCACTGACTTGGGTGGGGCAGCAGTTTTAGGCTGTTATAGGCAACACTGTGTGAAGATGAACTATGACAGACTTAGTTCTTCTCATCAATACAAGTATCTAAGACAATTCCAAAATATTCATGATGGAAAATGCTATCCATATCCAGAGAAAGAACTATGGAGGTCTGAATGCTGATGGGAGCATGTTATTTTCACTTTTTGCTTTTGTTTTTGTATTTCTCATGGTTTTTCCCTTTTGTTCTGATTCTTCTTTCACAACATGACTAATGTGAAGATACGTTTTATGTATAACCTGTACCAGATTGCTTGTTGTCTTACGGAATGGGGAGGGAAGAAAAAAAATTTGGAACCCCAAATCATATAAAAATGAATGTTGAAAACTAAAATAATGAATAAATAAATAAGTTCATTAATTAATTAATCATCTTACTATAAGGATAGCTACTTCATCCTGATCTCTATGGTCTGAAATTAGTTATTAAAACTATTTAGAGGTCAAGGAATTCCAACATCATCATTTTTTTTTAAGTTTAACCCTCCAAATAACTGAATGACCCCTCTTTACCACATTTTTTATTATGTTTGAATGTGTAAAGATGTTGATGGGAATAAAGAGATCCTGCAATGTCCATCCACATAGTGTGGGAATCATCTCAAAGAAATGTATGTAACTTTGTTCATAACGGGATAATGTAATTCTACAAGGTCCCACCCAAATGAACTCAAGACCAAAAACAATAGCTTGAAGAGGTTAATGAAAAATGGATTTTTTAAAACTTGGCACTACATATTCATGACATTTGTATCTACATCTGCTAAGTTCACATGAATCCACATTTATCACAACACTGTGAATTTCTCTTTGCCTTCCAAAATCAGTCTTGCACATGAGTGTATACAGCATCTGGTTCAATCTCTGGTCTTTTATGAGGAATCCAATATAATCTGGATCATGCAAAGTATCTTCTGAGGCATTTCCAGAGCTGATTAAAGACCGCTGGGCAAACCTAAGCAGAGGTAAGTGTATTCTATGTGAAATATTATTTGGCCAGAACTGTGTACCTCATCAGCTACATAAATGCACAAGGCATTGTGTATTCACACTGACATTTAAGACTCAGTGTTAGCAGTATTTGCTATGGGATCTTTAATTGCACTGCTTCCTATACTGGTATCCCGTCACCCTTGTTCTTAACATCACCTCTGGCCAGCTGCTGATGCTGCCTGACTGGATCCCCTCCTTATTTAAAAAAGATGGGCAGTTCTCTAGATTGGAGACAATTTAAAAGTGGCTTGTGTTTGGTTTTTTTTTTTGAAAAGTTGATGAAATAGATAAAATTAAAAGCTACCTTTTTCCCAATGGAAAAACAGTAGGAACGTTCCCAATAAATAAAGGAGGTAAAGCAAGGATAGCAATGCCACTGTACCCTCCTGCCCCCCACTATTTGATATAATTCTAGGGATGTAAATAAAAGATAAATGAATCAAAACAGTTAAGGAGAGAATCCCTACTTGGAGATAACATGATGATTTACTTAGAAAACCCCAGAAAGTCTGGAAAAGAACTGAGACGATTAATAACTTAAGTAATATAGTAGGATACAGAGTAATTCCTAAAATTTATCAGTACCTCTTTGTTGGACCAGCAACAAAAATCAGGAGGAAATGGTAAATAGAGAAATCTCATTCAAAATAATGACAAAATGCAAAAATTATCTCTGCATCAATCCACACATCTGAGACTTATGTAAATATAATTACATGAGGATTCTGATGAACATGGGAAAACTCACATAAACTGATGTCAATTAAATCAAGCAGAACTAAGATAATATACAGAAATACTACAAAAATTTAATTAAAAATGAAATTGAATGGTGCATCATTGTGCATGATCAATGTTGGCCTAGTGAAGCAGTGGGGGACTACTACCGGACACAACAGAGTTGTGTCTGGTGGTTTTGTTTCACTGTTTTTTCATTTGTCACAACAGAAAGGTGACTATATATAGGAAGAGAGATAGGTTGTTAAGACTGTGATACAAAAGCAAAAGGCTGCTAACAACAAAACATTTTCTAAAGCCAATAAGAAATTTTCCCTCACTCAATGAAAATCCCAGCATCTTGGAGCTGGAAGGGGCAGTAGTGGAAGGGACAGTCAGGGGATGTCCACCCCGACCAATATTCTTGTTAACAAGAATCATAGCTTTAGAGCTGGAAGGGGCCTGAGAGACTAGGTCGAGACAAATGCTTGACCATTTCCTTTACTACTTTAGCCCTCATTCTAAAGAAGAGGAAATTGAGGTACAAGGAGGAAAACTAATTTGCCCCAGTATTGGACTTGGATTCAGAAAGACCTGAGTTTGAAACCTGCCTTAGATATTTCTTAGCTGTATGACCACAGGCAAGTCACTTAACCTCTTCCAGGCTCTGTTTTCTTATCTGTAAAATGGGAAAAATAGTAACGCTCACCCAAAGGAATTGTCATGAGCATCAAATAAGATCATAAAAAGCATTTTACAAACCTTAAAGTGCTGTATAAATGTATAAATGCTATTTTTATTATTGTCGTCATATTGTTTTTATTACTTGGGCCATTCAGCCTTTTTTTTAAAGCAATTGGGGTTAAGTAACTTGCTCAAGGTTACACGGCTAGTCATTATTTATGCGTGGGTGCTCATTTTCTGAGGCCAGATCTGATCTCGGGTCATCCAAACTCCGAGGCCAGCGCTCTTACTCACTACGCCACCTAGCCGCCCCTTTAGGGCAATTGGGGTTAAGTAACTTGCCCAAGGTTACACGGCTAGGTTTTTGTTTGTATGGATTAAGTGTCGGAGGCCGGCTCCGAACTCAGGTCCTTCTGATTCCAGGGCCGGCGCTCTATTCACTGTGCCACCTAGCCGCCCCCATTCAGCCTTTTCTTGAAGGCCTATGGTGAGGGAGCAGCTGCTAACTACCTCCTGAGGTGGCCCATTATGTAACTCAATTAAGTTTTCTTTTGCAATCTTTATAACCTGCCTCTGTGCAGGAGAATGGAAGAAGATTGTGAAAAACAGAGTTCTAAAGAGGCAGGTGGAACATGACACACAGAGCACCCAGAAATATTTCAGGGATTTTTCTGTACTTGGTGTTCTCCAGGACCTATCACCAGGAGAAATCAACAGAGGAGGTATTTAATGGAGAAATTTTTTCTTAAATTTAAAAAAGTAGGAATTGACCACAAAACTACAAATAAAGTGAAGGTTATTTATGTTTTACATATTTTCATTATATCACAGAAACTCAAGGTTTAGACCATAAACAAAGAAAAGCTTCCAAAGATGCTACTAACAAATTATTATAAAAAGCTTTCATGGCATTGGCTTCAGGGATGTTTGGTATGCAAGTTCCAAGCATCTCCCTAGAAATACCTTTTCATTCTTCTAGAAAGGGGCTGGGAAACCTGTGGCCTTTTCTAGGTCCTCAGTGCTACCTTCTGACTGAGTCCAAGTATTACAGAACAAATCCTTTTATGAATGGGGATATGTTCTGTGCAGTTTGGATTCAGTCCAAGGGCCACACCTGAGGACCTAGAGGGCCACATGTGGCTTCAAGGCCGTAGGTTCCCCACCCCTGATCTAAATTGCTCTTCCTTTTCCTGCCCATCTAGGCCCAGCTCAGCTAAAATCCCACATCTCCAAAAAGGTTTCCCAATCACTCTAGCCACAAGTGATCTCTTTTTCTCAACTCCTACACACTGGACAGCTAGGTGATACAGGGAATAGAGTACCACACCTGGAGTCAACACCTGAGTTCAAATCCACCCAGACATTCACTAGCTGTGTGACCCTAAGCAAGTCACTTAACCTTGTTTGCCTCAGTTTCCTCATCTGTAAAACAAGCTGGAGAAGGAAATGGCAAACCACTGCAATAGCTTTGCCAAGAAAACCCCAAACAGGTCACAAAGAGTTGGACATGAGAGAACAACAACCCCAGACAAATCACCTGACCTTAACGGGTCCTGGCTTCTTCACTGCTAATATAGAGATAATGCTATTTGTGAGGAAAACACTGTAAATCTGACAGTGCCATACAGAGGTTGGTTGTAATTATGCCCATTCGGTTTTCAATCAATTATGGGCTTTTGTCATGGCATCTCTTTTATTGCTACTTGATGTCTCAGGTGATCAGGGTTACTCTCTGCTAGACCCTAAGTTCTTTGTGAACAGATACATCATGCCCAATGTTTCCTTCTACAATACCTCAAGGGGAAAAAAACAGCTTTCAAGAAGCATTTTGTTGATTTAGTTTGACAAATTAAGGGTGTCAGTGTGAGTTTCTAGTACTGGGTGATTATCTCTGATGTAGAGATATGGAGAATGGTCTCTAGGGCACAAAAGCTGGACCTTCAGCTTTCTCTGCAGAGAGCTTAATGGCACTCAGCCAGTTAGATTCCTGGGGACAAAATTTAGCTAACGTTTACTCTAGAAAAACATGGAGAAGGAAACCCTTATAAACATGGACTGGGGAAAGAAAAGTCATTACTAACATACAGACACACACTGTTGCTCAATTGTTAGTCCAAGCGAAGACAACAAGCATTTATTAAACACCTTGCTAAATTCACTCTGTGCCAAAGGCTGGGGATACAAAGAAAGGCAAACATATGGCCTCAGGATTTAAGCTGAAATCTTGAAGGAAGCCAGAGAGGCCATGAGGCAGAGGTGAGGAGAGGAAGTAGATGGAAGTGGGTCAAGATGAGGAAGCCTGGAAAGGTAGGAAGAGGCCAGGTCGTGAGAGTCTTGCCAGAGTGATAAAACAGTACATTGGAATCATCTCTTCTGCAATGGATGAGAATGAGAGCTGACAATTCTGTTCATCTAACTTTTTTTTTTATCCCTAGGGGCAGAAGGATGGGAGTTCTTCATTATAATTCTTAACTAGAGCCTAATGGTTATTCGTGGACTCAACTCAAGAATTTTTTTAGTGCTTTGAAATCTCAAATCAAAACTCTAATATACTGTAGTTACATATTTTCAACCTTTTTATGTTCAAAAAGACAATTTATTAAGGGAATTTAAGGTCAAATCTTGCAACTCTTTTTTTTTAATGAAACTTATGAAATAATGGAATTTATTCTGAGAAAGTTCTGCTTGTACTGTTGTTTTGGCCAAAACCCATTACTCCATACAAATGGACAACTTCTTAACCTAAGATTGCTCATTTTTTCCCTCTTCAGATTGGCAATGAAGTGATTTTCACATGATTTGTGTCACTGATTAAATCTTATGAATTACATTGTAAGAGGCATCAGAATCTGATTTTGCAGAACTACAATAGTGAACAAGTTACTAACCAGACTGATAAAAGAAAACGAAAATATAAGACCCTTTTCAATTAGAAGCTTAGTTTAAAAGTAATGACTTTTTAATTTTTCACCAGTGGCTGAGCTTAGATAAATGTTTCAGAAATAAATTAAGCATGTAAGGCTTATGAGTAGAGAAAAAATTCTTTTAGTAAAATAGTCATTATTCCTATCTATTCTCACATCATCAAACTTTACATGCAGAAGCCTTTCATACCAATCACAAAGCAAGGATTTGTAAAATATGACCCACTCAGGAAAAAAAAAAAGGATTGCTCAGTGAGAAGTCAGTTGCAGTCTCAAGATTCAACTGAAGTTCTTGGACTTCAAATCCAATATACCTTCTACCATATAACATGTTTACATAAGGACTACTTGACAATAAAGAGTGTTTTAAGATTCAATTGGGCTAGATACTATGGTAGGCACACAATCTACTTCTTAAAAGGTCTTGGTAACCAAGAGGACAAGCTTTCATATTGTCTTTAATAGTTCAAGTGTGGTCCTGTCTTCAGCTGGGATGATGGCTTTCCCAAAGGCCCCATTCCCACTGAGTCACACTGCACAGCTGGAAGGGGCTCGCCAAATAGAGGTCAGCTAGTCAAACACCTTTAAAAAAAAAAAAAGATTGTTGCAGCTCAGGTCCAGCAAGTTTAAATGGCTGGCCAATGACCACACAATCTGCTTTCTGAACCCAAGGTTAAGAACTCGGGTTTCCTTTTATTAGCTATGTGACGTAGGAAAAGACACTTAAGATTTCTTCATCTTAAAAAGGAGTAAACCGAATAATATTATCTCTAAGGTCTTAGGACCTTTTTTGTCTACTATGGCATTTCTCCACGACTGGGATGTTGGGAAGTCTGCAGAAAGAATACTAGATTTAATTTTGGCATGATAAAATGGGACAACTAGGTGGCACAGTGGATAGAGGGCTGGGCCTGGAATCAGAAGATTAATCTTGTTGAGTTCAAATCTGGTCTCAGGCTCTTATTAGCTATGTGGCCTTGGGCAAGTCACTTGACCCTTCTTGTCTCAGTTTCCTCATGTGTAAAATGAGTTTGGGAAGGAAATGGCAAACCACTCCAGTATCTTTGCCAAGAAAACCACAAATGGGATCACAAAGAATTAGACACAATTAAAAGGACTAAACAACAGAATCATAAGATCTGGGCTCAAATTTTGTTCCTATCACTTTCTACCTATGTCATCTTGGCTGATCCACTCTCTGAGTCTCAGTTTTCTCATATATAACCTGAAATATAGAGGCAGGGTGGAGAGAAAGTTGCCCTGGGAATCAAGGAGATCTGGATTCAAATCCTGCCCCTGACACATGCTGGCTGTACAGAATAAAATGTAACTGGAAAATATTTAACAAAATGAATAAAAACACAATACGACACAAATAACATCAAGGATGCTTATGTACAGATCAGCAGCCTTGGTTTCTATTCATAGAGTTTGACAGCACTGGTCTAGACCAGAAGCACAGTCCCTACACAGCTCATTTAATATTAAGAACAGAAGGTAGCAATGACCTCGACTGGGAGATGTATTTCCTTCTCAGGAGCTCCCCCAGATCAATAATCCCAGGTCCAGTCAAAAAGGGGGGGATAAAACTTTGCAATTAGATGGCTTCCTAAAGTTCCTTCTAGTGCTAAATTCTGTGAGTTGTTAAGGCCAAATGAAGTCATACATCAACATTCACCTCAACAATAGGTTTAAAGGGTTTAAAAATGTGATAACAAAGCAGGGGAAGCTTCTACATTTTAAGAAAACCAAGTTGACAGCACCTGCTTGGAAACAAATTTCTCAGGGCAAAACAGAACTACCAAGTTTGAGCATATGCCTTCAGTCAAACTTTATGGTTACTTATATGTTCTTAAGAAATCATAGAAAGTCAGCTTAAACTGAATTATATTGCTTGAAAAAATAATTATCATCACCACCTGTAATATATTTTTCTCAAGAACTTGAAAAAGAATACCTCTCTGAGTTTTGTGTCTGCAGAACTGAGTCCTCATTTCCACTACAATGTACACACCTGGAGTCCTCAGCAACTTTTTTATTTGACCACAGTTCATTTATAAACCACAGACTTAAGCAGCCGGACAAGGGAGTGACCCAGACTCCTTGTACTTACTGCTCTTTGGCTAAGGGAGGTTACTCCCTGAATCATAAATGGTGAGTCACTGCCCAACTTGGCTGATGGGAAGGTCTCTGCTGGGGCATACCGTGACCATAAAAACACAATCACTAATACTCTCAAATCGGTTTGATTTCTTTCCATTTTTATATTTTAATTTGATGATTTCCTGCCAACCCCATAAATGAAAACACAGAGAACTGTCTGGTTCACAGGTCTCCATCTCCAGTCAAATCACTTCCTACTGTGGACACTAGAAGGTCTGGACTGAAGCCCAGGGATTTATTTATCCCTTATTTTGAGAAACTCCTGGGGACTAAATGGGTTCTACAGTTCTTAGGATTATACTCTGATCTAGGATACAAGACCACCTATAGGAGAGCCTGAACTAACATGCAAGCTAACATTCCATGGCAGAAGTCCTTCAATTAAATGGAAATGTGAATACTAGATATTTACCAGGACTCATCAATAGCATTCAGTATCCTTCTTATTACAAGAAAAAGTCTATAATTCTACAACATTCAACTGAATAAACATTAAGCCTATGCTATTGTCAAAACATTGGACTGATTGCACGTGACTTAATTTCTTATTGTCTCTGTACCATTGCTCACTCATCTCCCCTTCCTAGATACTTCCCCATTGCATCATTCTTCTTTCTGTTCTATACCTCAATTCAATTCAAACATAAATTGAATACCTACCATGTACAAAAAAAAAGAAAGAAAGAAACATACAATGAAGACCCACCTTTTGGTTCCTACTTTTCCTTTGCACAATTCCTTCCTTCCTCTATACCTGGACCATCCTTTCTTTGATAAAGGTGGGTTGGAGAAATCAAAGAAAGTGAAGGATGAAGTTGGTTTCTATTGATTTCTTAGAAATAATACAGCCCTGGACCACAGGAGAGGAGGACTAATACTCATCGTTTTTGCTGCCTTCCCAATGGAGGTGGTGCAGGGAATGGAGCAACCCCCTTCAATGGACTGTAATAATCAGATTCTACTGCCCCTTCAGAAGGGGAGGAAACAGAGGAATAATAACTACTTGGATTCTATGTTGTCTTACATCATAGCCATGACATGGCAGTATCAGGAGTTGGTGATAAGTGATACCACTTTACCAGGTTATACAACCTGGGCCAGAGCTCTCTCCCCTTCTCACATTACCTTAGATTTTGTTGTCTGTGCACAAAGATTCTTAAACTGGTGTCCATATAACTTGGAATTTTTAATATTTTAGTAAATGTATCTCAATACAATTGGTTCCTTTCATAATCCTATGTATTTTATGCATTTAAAATCCTTATTCTGAGAAGCCTTCACCAGATTGACAAACAGGTCCAGGACACAAAAATCAAGCAAGCAAGGAATAAACATTTATTAAACACCTACTATATGCCAGGCTTTCTGCAAAGTATGGGGCATACAAAAAAAAAGGCAAAAGATGGGCACTGCCCTCAAGGGCATCACAAGATAAATAGGAAGTAATTAAGAGAGGGAAAGCACTGGGATTCAAAGAAGCAAGAGAAAGCTTCCTGTAGACAGTGGGATCCTTAATGAAAGGAAGCAGAAGAGGGAGAACATTGAGGCTAGAGGAAAGGGTAAGAACCCAGGCTTCCTGAAAGCAGACTGTTTGATTTTTGTTTTGTTTCTCTAATGTTGTACACAGTAGGTATTTATTAGTTTCTGCACTGAACTGAACCACACATGACACTTGGTTTATTTTTTTATATATCCAAAGCATGGAGAATGCTTTCATCTTGAACACTAGAATAGGAAATCAAACCTAATAATATAGCAAAACTTTAAAATGAATTTATTTCCCAGGCAATCATTCACTGAAGCAAGTTTGGGGGCAGAAAAATTCTTACAAGGGATATGCATACATATACACATATATACATATGTACATATGTATATATATATACACACACACAAATAAATATATATACACACATGTGTGTCTAAATAGATATTTTTAAAGAAAAACAAATGCTATAAGCAGCTTTCAAAATCAGATCCTCATTTGAAGAGAAGAAAAGCAATGAGATGTTTAAAAAAGAAACTTAATTTATATTATAAATCTCTAGCACTATTTTTCTTAGCAAGTGTCCCATCCAGAAGCTGGTTTATTTTTTCTTCTTCATAATATTTATCTCACAGGCTTATAAGTAGAAATAAATGTGTGGGGAAAAGTTTGAGGATATTTTCATGGGCATTGATATTACCCGTTTCCTACATGCTAAGTAATTTTACTTATATCATTCAAAGGAAAAGCAAAACCACTAAGTATTAGCATTATATTAGTTACATTAAGAGGTACGTTGGCATTTGTGACGCTGCAGACCACCCAGCCCTCAGTCTGTTATTCACTACCTCTATGACCCAAGGTAAGGATCTTTCTCTCTTTAAACCCCCATTTCTTCCTTAAAACAAGGGGGTTGGAGATGATAGCTATGGTCCCTTCCAGTTCTAGGAGTCTTGGAACCCTTGGGGTAGGTGTGGTCTTGACTGAGCCAGAAGACCCTTAATCCTCCCCTCTGTCCCTCAGACTACACAACATTCTGTACAGCAATGGACCCAAAGTAGAACACAAGGCTGGGGCTGCTATCTGATAAGCATTTACCTAATTATTTTTATCTAGCCTGCCTGGCCCAAATAGGGCACTTGGGACAGACATGTGTATTAAAAAAAAAAAAAAACAACAACACTGTCCTTCTTAAAAGCTCTAGGTGTTTCCCCTCTATCCCCCACTGCTCAATGATCTTAGATTTAAAAGGCTCTATGGATGTTTCCTCTTCCCCAATAAAACTCCCTTCTGCTACATGCACAGGCAGATGTCTCTCCAGACAGGCAAAGCTGGTTCTCATCATCAGCTTTGAAAATGTAATCAGAGGGGCGGCTAGGTGGCACAGTGAGTAAGAGCGCCGGCCTTGGAGTTGGGATGACCCGAGATCGAATCCGGCCTCAGAAAATGAGCACCCACACACAAATAATGACTAGCCGTGTAACCTTGAGCAAGTTACTTAACCCCAATTGCTCTTAAAAAAAAAAAGAAAGAAAGAAAATGTAATCAGTTTGGGATCAATTTCCATCATCCTCTTGCACACACAGACTAGTTGGACCAAGCAAAGATCCAGGTTCTCAGTAACACAAAAAGTAACATCTGTCTTTTCATCTAGTACCCAGGGCGACAGCCTATCGGGAGGCACACTCCATCAAGAGCCCAAGGAAACAGTAAGACCAGTCAATGGAACAATGGAGTTCTGAAGAACTGATTAAACATAATCTATTAGATGCTATCTCACAGCTCTTTAAGTGAAGGTAGAATCAATAAAGAAACATTTATTAAGTACCTAATATTAGCAAGAATACAACATTTTAAGGTTTGCAAAGCATTTTTAGCTAGGATATTTCATTTGATCCTTACAACAACCATTAGGGGGTAAGTGCTATTATGCTCCCAGTTTTATAGATGAGGTACTTGAGGCCAAAAGAGTTTGTGACTTTCGCCAGGTCACTTACATGACTAATTAAGTATCTGAGACAGTGTGTGCTCCTTGCTTATGAGAGATATGGATTCTAATCCAGGTCTACTAATTCCTTATGTTGCCATGGACCCAGCCTTAGTTTCTTCATCTGTAAAATAAGCAATGTGGATCAGATGATCTCTGAGGTCCTTCTTACTCTAAATATAAATATACTCAGAGCTGGCATTTCCCTCACAGAAAAATACCATGAGGCAGAGGAATGTATCCTAATTTTTTTTTGGCTTTTTGGGGGGCAATTGGGGTTAAGTGACTTGACCGAAGTCACATGGCTAATAAGTGTGTCAAGTGTCTGAAGCCAGATTTGAACTCAGGTCCTCCTGATTCCTGGGCTGGCACTTTATTCACTGTACCACCTAGCTGCCCTGACGTATCCTAATTTAAATGAAAGAAACACAATTACTGAAAGATGACCAATTCTAATGCATACTCCATATTATACCTGAGAACTACAGGGAAAAAAAAGTGTCTACTTTGCTCTGGGTACCTCTATACCCGAACTCAGGTTTTCCTCCTACTTTACTGTGCCAGATGCTAAGGACGCAGAGACAGAAATCAAATAGCAACTCCCTCCCCTCAAGAAGCTTACAGTCTACCGTGGGAGACAATGTGTGTCTAATATAAGTAGATTCAAAGCAAATACAAGGCAATTTGTGGAGACAACAGAGCAGGGGTGGGGAACCTGCAGCCTTGAGGCCACACATGGCCCTCTAGGTCCACAAGTGCAGCTCTTGACTGAGCCTTGGATTTGGTCAAAGGGCCATACTTGAAGACCTAGAGGGCCGAATGGGGTCTTGAGGCCACAGGTTCCCCCCACCTGCAATAGAAGTTAGGGAGACTCAGGAAAGGTCCCACATAGAATAGCAAACCTTTGAGTTGGGGTTATGGCCACGGCCATAGACCCACTCCTGGATAGCTCCCAGGTAGGTGGTGGTTCACATGCTAAAATGAGTCTTGTTGCTGCCAAATCAGGGCCTGGAAGCAGCTAGAATGACTCTTAAGTTGCTATGATAGGAGGTGAAATCACAAAGCATATGAGAAAAAAGACCTTTTGGTCTTTACTTCTATGTTCTATTTTCAGTAGGTGGGTATCACCTAACCACTGTGAAGGAGAAATGACTAGGAATTCTCTGATGTTGAATGAATAAGGTTTTAATTGATTTATTTTTAAATTCCTTTTTATTAAATATTATTCACTGATGATAATTCTCTATAGGTGCCCAGGAGCTTTAGAAATAAATATTAGAAAAGTCAGACTTCTCTGAGAGCATTTGCTAGTTTCACCTCATCAGTGACAGAATCTAGCCCAGTGATTTCAGAAACAACATTCCCCCCAACCCCCCAAGATATTTGAGTGAGCTGGTGCTTACTTAACCAAAACACAGGTCGCCAACCTTTGCTATTTTTCATTCTTCAATATCTTACAGTCAGATGACCCAGTGAGGGGCAAACACAAAAGCATTCAGGGGAGCAGGGGAAAAGGTTCCAGGGAAGGCTGCCTGTGATCTTGGCTCTGATGGAGTCCAGGTCCTCTAAGTCACCATGTGAACTTGGACAAGTTCTTGGAACTTTCTGAGTCTCAGATTCGTCTTCAGTTAAATGAGTGATTGTAATAGTAATGTAACATGAAGATCTCCTTGTATTGGCAAACAGCACCTTGTTTCAAATATGATTCTATCAAGTATTACAATCTAGAACTTGTGAATCCCACAGTGGGAAGAGCTTCCTGTTGTAACGGGAAGGGGTGAAACAGGGAGGAGCTAATACCTTATATAAGGAAAAGTCCAAGCTGAAAGAGGCCAGAATTTCTCTTAGCAAGCATCTAGAGGCTGGGCTGCTACTGCTAGACTGAGGACTGAACTGAGAATTTAGAAGAGAAATGAGAACTGAGAAGAACTTCTTGGAGTAAGCCAAGTGGAAGCTGAGGAGGAGAGACCCAGGCTGGAGAAAGTGATTTTGATTTTGAGAACAGAACTTGTGGTGGTGGAGCTTCTTCTGAGAGCCAGCCTGAACTTCTTCTGGGAACTTCTGCTGAGTAGCTACCGTAAATGAGAGAGGAGGATCCCTGCCTGAAGGGAACTGTTCTGTTGTGAAGGCTTGGGTATGTGGGTGCTCACTGCATTAAGTATGTGTACCAACTTCATGGTCACTGTAATGACTTTGACTTTCTGGTTCTGGGACTCAGTTTCCTGGCATTTGAATAAGGACTCGAGCTGGACTAGACACTGTAAGCTTCAATATGGAACAGGAACTGCATGAAGAGCTAGACAAGGAACTGGGAGCTGTTTGCCTTTGGAATCATGTAGCAGTTGGTTAAATTCTGGCACAAGCTGGACCATGGAAGAGGAACCATGGAGGCTGTGAGCCTGCCTTGAGTCAAGACGGAAAGACCTCTTCTTGGTTATTTAATATTGAGATTGATGAAATTGTAACTTACTTGTGACCTAGGGGTGGATGGCCTTTGTACTTTCCACTACGCCTTAAGAGGGTACTGAGTAGTGACTGATGATATTGTAACTTAACTGCACCCCATGGGTGGAGAACTTTGATTTTTGTACTTTGTAATTGAATTAAGAACTTTGTGATTGACTAAATAAATGTACTTTGCTTAAAACTATGTGACCACTTTGGTGAAAACTATGTGGCTATTTTATTGATAAGCTTTAGCATTGTGAATGCTGTACCTTGATTTTCTTTGAATGTTTTGTCTTAGTTTCTTACTGAATAAATAGAGAGTTTACTGTACTGTGTAATCAAAACATTGAAAGCTATTTACAGCAGCAGTCCTCTGGAAAGTGCTAGTATTTGGCTTTACAGTGATCTGAATGAGAATCACCTCCCTTCTCATTCTATATCCATCCTCTTCTGTATGACCCAAATACACTCAGAATTGGTAATTGATGGGAGCCAAGATGGCGGAGTAGAAACAGCGCATCCAAGCCACTCTCCCCGCCCCCTCAGACTACCTCCAAACTATGTAAAAGGGGACTCTGAACAACTTCTGGAGCCCCAGCACCCACAGAACGACAAAGAGAAGCTAACCTCCCGCTGAGAACAGCCCAGCAGGAAGGACCAGTGCAGTGCCGGCAGCACAGCATGCAGTATGCAGGGAGCCAAGCACAGGTCCTCCTGAGTCGCGGTTTCTGCGCCAGGGCGGCAGGGCCAGCGGCTGGCTTGAAGGACCCCAGAACATCAGCAGCTGTGGCGATTCCAGAATTATCAACACAGACATGCCTAGGACAAAGTGAGAGGTTAGTGGCCTATGGAATTTAGGGCCAGTATTTGGGGAAGACGTGGGCTTCTTCCCCTGGGGGCGAGAAGCCACTGAGGAGACACACAATTTTGTAGTTTTCAGAGGCAGCTCCAGCTCCTGGCCTGCGAACTGTAGGGAGATCCAGCGATCAGTCTTGGGGGGTAATCACTCTTGCTTTAACCTCCCTGGATCTGGATTGTGATCTGGGGTGGAGGTCGTGGGTGGGTTGCCAGCTTGCCAGAAATGGAAGTTGTCCCCCATACACACATTAGGGACGAAAGTTCCCATCTGGCGGCAGGCCATACTGTGGCAACAAGCCCAAAAGTCAAGTAATTAAGTGGCAACATGCCAAGGCAAAGGAAACAAATTAAACAGAAAAATGCAACCTCAGACTCCTACTTTGGGGGCAAAAAGGATTGAAGCATAGAGCGGGAGGAGGGCTGTGAGGTCAGAAGTCCTGCTCCAAAAGCCCCAGGGGAAAACATGAATGGGTTGCAGGCCATAGAGGACCTTAAGAAGGACTTTAAAAAGCAAATAAGAGAAGTGGAGGAAAAATTGGGAAGAGAAATGAGAAGGATGCAGGAAAAGTATGAAATGAGGGTCAACAGCCTGACTGAGGAAAACAACACCTTAAAAAATAGACTAGCTCAAATGGCAAAGGAGGCCCAAAAGGGCAATGAGAGAAGAATGCCTTAAAAAGTCGAATTTGCCAGATGGAAAAAGAATCTCAAAAGTTCATTGAGGAGATTCACTCCTTCAGAGTTAGACTGGAGCAAATGGAAGCTAATGACTTTATGAGAAATCAAGATGCTGTTAAGCAGATCCAAACAAATGAAAGAGTAGAAGGCAATGTGAAATATCTCATGGGAAAAACCACTGACCTGGAAAATAGATCCAGGAGAGACAATTTAAAAATTATTGGACTACCTGAAAGCCATGATCAAAGAAAGAACCTAGAAATCACCCTTCAAGAAATTCTCAAGGAAAATTGCCCTGATGTTTTAGATCCAGAGGGCAAAATAGAGGTTGAAAGAATCCACAGATCACCTCCTGAAAAAGATCCCAAAAAGAAAACTCCCAGGAATATTATAGCCAGGTTCCAGAATCCCCAGATCAAGGAGAAAATACTACAAGCAGCCAGGAAGAAACAATTTCAATATTGTGGAAACACAATCAGATTAGCACAGGACCTGGCAGCTTCTACACTGAGGGATTGAAGGGCATGGAATATGATATTCCAGAGGGCAAAAGAGCTGGGAATGAACCCAAGGGTCACCTACCCAGCAAAACTGAGTATTTTGTTTCAGGGGAAAATATGGTCATTCAGTGGAATAGAGGACTTTCAAGCATTCTTGAGGAAAAAACCAGAATTGAATAGAAAATTTGACATCCAGACACAAGAAGCAAGAGATGCCTGAGAAGGTAATCAGGGAAAAGAAATCAAAAGGAACTTATCAAAGTTGAACTATTTACATTCCTATATGGAAAAACAATAACTGTTGACTGATGAAATCTTTCTCAGTATGAAAATAATGGAAGAAGGGTGTATGGTCATATGAATACATATGTGAAGGTGTGTATATATGTTTACAGTTATACATGGATAAAGGGCATAGGTTGAATTTGTTGGGAAGGGAGGATACTTAAGGGGTGAAATTATGAGGTGAGAGAGGAAAGTGGCAAGAGGAGATGGGGAGAGACAGGGTAGGGTAAACTATCTCATGTAGAAGAAGGGGAAGTGGTTGCAAGGGTGGGGAAGAATAGGAAGGCAAAAAGGCAAAACCACATTCTCATTGAATTTGGTTCTGGGAGGGAATGACATACATACTAAATGGGTATCTCAACCTGCAGCAGAATAGGGGGAAGGGGGATGAGAGGAGGGATGATGGATGGGAGGGCATCCTTGAGGGGAGGGGAGGTTAGAAGTACCCACTATAGAAGAGGGACAGGATCAAGTAGGGAATATACCAGGTGGGGGGTGGGATGAGTGGGAGGGATTTATAAGCAGCTTTGTACAATATATCTACTATGATAATGTTTTGCATAGCTAGACATGTACAACATATACTGAATTACTTATCTTCCCAGAGGGAATGGGTGACAAGAAAGGAAGGAAATGGATCTGAAATTCGAGGTCTTAAGATTAAATGTTTCAAATATATATAAATACTATTATTAATACTCTTTCGCTTGTAATTGGGAGATAAGATGTGCAAGCATTGGGGCACAGAGATTCACCTTCCTCTAATGGAAAAGTCGAAGGGGGTATGGGAGATGATACGGGAGAGTAGATTGGAGGAAGCGATATCTTGTGGGACTGCTATTCCGGGAGGGTGGGGAGGGGAAAAACAGGGGGGGAAATAATTGTAACTGAAAATCTGGCGGAAATGAATGATGTAAAACAGAAGTTAATAAAGCATTTGTTTAAAAAAAAAAGAGAATTGGTACTTGACTCCCACCAAGTTCTTTTTTTTTCTTTTTGGAGGGGAGAGGGTAGGCAACTGGGGTTAATTGACTTGCCCAAGGTCACATGGCTAGTTTTTTATGTTAAGTGTCTGAGACCAAATTTGAACTCAGGTCCTCCTGACTCCAGGGCTGGTGCTCTATTCACTGCGCTACCTAGCCACCCCACCAAGTTTCAATAAAACAAACAAAAGCATTATAATTTAAATGATGAGAGGAACAAGAGTGCTGAAAGATAACCAATTGTAATGCTCTGTTGTTGTTGTTGTTCAGTCCAGTCCAACTCTTTATGACCCTATGGACACAAGAGTATACATGGGGTTTTCTTAGCAAAGATCTAAAGTGATTTGCCATTTCCTTCTTCAGTAATTGTAATGGATACCCTATATTAAACCTAAGAACTACAGCAAAAAGAAATGTAACTACTTCTGAAAATGAAGGGCTCTTTTTCTCTGGGTACTTCCCCTCTTTTTTAACCTCTGATGCACCAATGATAAGAAATAATTGTATAAATATGTATAGAAAGTGTTGATATAATTTTAGCTAAACCTTGGCAAAAATCATAATTACACTTTCAGAACACTTTAACGTTTACAAAACCTCCATTTCTCAACCTAGTGAGATAGGAAATACAAGATTCACTCTCCCCATTTTTTAATTTTTGCTTTTTTGGAGGGTAACTGGGGTTAAGTGACTTGGCCAAGGTCCATGGTTAGTTTTTGTGTTAAGTGTCTGAGGCCAGATTTGAACTCAGGCCCTCCTGACTCCAGGGCTGATGCTCTATTCACTGCACCACCTAGCTGCCCTGCCACTCTCCCCATTTTCCAGATCAAGAAACTGATATCACCTACCTGGGACATCTCAAAGCCAAGAGTTGAACCAATGTCTCCAAGTCTGGTGCTTACCTCACTTTACCTGCAGCTTCTCCTTTAGCTCAATTATAGGTCAAGAACACAAAGTATTTTGTAAAAAGCATAATTCTAGGGGCAGCTAGGTGGCGCAGTAAGAGCACCGGCCCTGGAGTTAGGAGGCCCCAGTACTTAGGACCCACACATAAAATAACTAGCCGTGTAATCTTGAGCAAGTCACTTAACCCCAATTGCTTTAAAAAAAAAAAAAGCAAGAATAATTCTTTTTAAAAATGAATTAAAATGTCTTAAAACAAAAAAAATTCTAGTTTTTTTTTTTTTTTGAAAACCAAACCGGTCTGGACCTGGGTCAGCTTTTTTCTCTTTATTTATCATTCTCACTTTCTGGATTCAGGTAAAATTCTTACATTCATCTTTTTTTTCTCTTGAAGAATTCTTTGGAAGCTAATTTAAACTTTCTTTAGTATAAGTGCTTAACAGACCATAAAAATGATTACATTTCTTAAAGTATATAAATCTACATTTATATAAATTGTGTGTGTGTGTGTATGTCTTCAAGCCCCAGAGGGGTACAATTTCCTCCAGAGGTCACATGGGCTGTGCTGTTCTGCAAACACCAAGAAAGAGACATCTGAAGTGCCTTAAGCACAGCAGACTAGAGATCCAATGCAATCTTTGCATTCTGATGTTAAACCCAGGATATTATTTATAAGTGAAATCCATTTGTTTGAAGACATAAATTAATAGCTGCAAAAGTGAGCTGAAGCTCACTTTCTGGACAGAAGAAAAGCAATCAAGGAGAAACCTGAGGTGGTTTTGTCCTTGTAGCTAGGAAATGAGCATTGCACAGGTCCAACCTCTTCAGAGTGCATTCTCTGTTACAGAAGGAAAGGCCAGCCCTCCCCAAAGTTCTAGTGTGGGTTATCAAAGGCTTGGGGATTTTCTGAAAAGTCATTTCCTCATTTCCTGCTCTGTAATAACTGCAAAGGAACCCAAAACTATGAGTAGTCTCCAAACTGCCTTTTATCTGAAATCTCTAACAGCAGCACAGTCAGCTCTTTGCTCCCTTCCTGGTGGCCAAGAGTATTCCCCCGCTGTGCTTCCAGCTACAACCAGCATGTGAGTGAACTTGAACAAAGATTTCCCTGAGTGGCCCTATACTGAGCTACTAGCTGAAGGAATGCACCAATCAAAGTTCTCTTCCTTCTAAAGTGATATTCAGAGAGTGTTTGTAGGTATCTTAAATTTTCCAATCATCATTTAGGCTTTTTAAAAAATGCACTTTGGAACTAAATTCAATTTCTTTTGGGGAAGGGCGAATGATATAGGGTATGATTTGTAGCAGCCTTCCATGAGAATCCTGGACCTGAAAGCATGATATTTCAACTGTACACATCTGGTTTCCCCCAATATACTGCCAATTCTGAATTTTAGTTTAAAACCCAGATGGGGTAATGCAAAACTGGTGAATTGAAAATAAATGCATGAAGCATATAAGCACTGGGGAAAGCTCCAGAATATGGGTCAGGAAACCTCCAGTCTAATCTTGCCTCATCACTTCTGAGTGATATGATGTAAATGGCTCTAAATGAATATAAGTTTTACTTAACAGGGATATGTAAGCTCCTATAGCATGAGGATGAGGAGGATGAGGATGATGAGGATGAGATCAATTATACAGCACTTTAAAGTCTGAAAAGAGTTTTGCATGTTACCTCACTTGATACACAAAATAATAGGTGAGATAGGTGGTATTATTATCCCCGTTTTACAAAATGGGAAAATTGAAGCTGTAAGACATTAAGTGACTTGCCCAAGGTCATGAAGAGTTACTATGTCTGAGGTAAGATTTGAACTCAGATCAGTCTTCTCCAAATCTAGCACTCTATTCATTGCATCACTGAGCTTTTTAAAATCTGATTTGTAAAACAATGCATCATTCATGAGGAAGAAGAGACTGGACCCCCATACAGAAGAGCAGAATTAGACTTCTCATGCTTGAGCCCACGTGGCAGACACATAAAATAATGGATGAAACTTGGGGAAGGAATTTACACTCAATTTAAGTAAAGCTACTGTTCAAAAACACCTCGGGCCTATGGTAGGTAATGGGGGGTCCTCCTTCCCTGAAGGTGGTCAAGCAGAAATCATCTGGCTCCATATCACAGGGGCTGAAGATGGAATCTCTTCAGGCATGGGGTAAACTACATGGTATCCCTTCTCGAGCTGAGATTCTGTGTTCACAAATTCACAAAACAGTCATGAAACTAACTAAAATAAAAAGGGGAGAAGGGGAAATGCAGAATGACAAGATCCACCAAGAATCATTTTGAACCAATCTTAACTTGAAAAGTTAGCCTAATTACATAAGCAAGTCATGAGATTTTTAATCAGGGACAAGGTAAAAAAGTATTTTGTTTTGTTTTTAAATAAAAGAAAAACAACTTATCAGAGATTAGGAGCCTTGCTTATTCTAGCTCTATTCCCAAAGATAGAGCAAAACTTCCAGTGTGCCAACCTGAAACCATTTTTACAAAACAGTTTTTAAAGGTCAAGAAACAAATTATAATTCTTAGGCATTCAAGAAGATGAAGCTTATGGAAAATAATTGGAGGAACTCTGCTTGAATTCCATAAGGAGCACCTATAGGTCACTTTTAAAAACAAAGGGATTCCTCTAGTCCTGAGTAGGCCAACATCTATGAATAACAGCATATACCCTCAATTAACTTCCTGTGAACAAATATCTCCTCAGTAGAATGCAAGCTCCTTCAGGGTAGGGGGTTACTTCATGTCTCTGTGTCCCTATTGCCTACATTGCCTGATGCCTATTAGGTGACTAATAAATGTGAGTTTATTGGTTGGCAAATGAAATCTCTCGTTTTTGCAGGACTGGAGACAGGTCACAGTAACTTGGACTCCCAAGAATACAAAATCAAGGGACGAATGTATTTCTTATTTTAAAAATAAGTATGGCATGTTGGAAGCTTTTGAAATTTGAAACAGTTGAAAAAGACAGTTGAGGCAAGCATCCCTGGAGCCAGCAAAGGCCTGATACTCCCTCAAACGACAGTATTAATGAACCAGATTCAAAATTCAGAGATGATGCCTGAGATGGCCCCAAGGAAAGCAAAATGTCAATATGCTATTGATATAAGAATTCCATATAGCAAGCAGGAATAAAAATAATTTTCATTTGCATGTACTGTGGTTGATTCTAACCTCTGGGTTTTGGAGCTCTAAGGTGATCTTTGGGGAAAAAAACAAAATAAAATAAAAAGAAAAAAAAATTTGGTCAAATGTGCATAACACAAGTCTGGAGATACTTCGGACTCCTTGCTTTCCAAACAGGACAGCATTCCAAGCAACAAATCTTCTCCATGTGTCCTAAAGCCTTCCCAGTGAAAATTCTTTGTTTATATCTTGCTGTAAATCATGGTCTGAATCAAATATAAGGTCTCTGCATTCTATGCTATATATTTGATGATAATCTTGGCTTCTTCCTTTTACTATGGGGGAGGAAATAAAGGAAGAAAAAAGGTGTGAGAGAATGTGCAAAATATTTTTGTTCTTCATTTAAATAAAACAAGTACTCACTAGATTTATAGAAATTACTAAGGGATTCAAAGCTTTCCTAAAACTTCAAAGGTTCATAATTTTGTAGACAGCTCCTTCCATACAACCCCTCATTCAACAAACATATGTGAAATATCTGCTTTGTACAAGGCACAATGCTAAGCATTTGCAATACAGATAAAAATATAATTGTCCCTGCCTCAAGGAGTTACATTCCATGAACTTGGTAGAAAGGCCTCAAGAACTTTCGTGGCCAAAATATGTATCACCCTGTGATATGTTTGGCCTGTTGTTTAATGTAAATATTATCAGTCCTTGAACAATATACATAGACTATCATTAGGCTCATGCTGAATATTTATTTTTTAAATATAACCTGGAAAATGTTGGACCCTGGAATTCAGCTGTTATATTTCACCATTTGTAATGAACAGAAGTAACAACAAAACCCATCTCAACATCAACTGTCAAGCACATGTTGCAATTAAGTAAATTACTACTCAGTTTAGAGAAGAAAGAAGTTAATGAGTATTTCCCTAGGTTATATCCATCACTGACACAGCAAACTAAATGTCACCAAAGCTTGGACTTTTCAAACTGGGTAACACACCGCAAAGAAAAGGGAAAATAATCTTAATGATCAAATTGGAGGTTAAGAGACTATTTGAGAAGCTTTTATACAACTAAGAGGTGAGGAATGAGGAAGAAACAATGGTACACAAATTTGTTTTGAGGATAAATCCTGTCAATCTTTCAAATTTTCTGCTAGAGTCTGAGTTGAAGAGAATAGCACATGAGCAAAACAGTCAGTGAAAAAAAACACATAAGAAAAACCCTTGGGGAGGCTAGGTGGCGCACTGACTAGGGCATCGGCCCTGGAGTCAGGAGGATCTGAATTCAAATCTGATCTCAGACACTTGACACTTGCTAGTCGTGTGACCTTGGGCAAGTCACTTAACCCCAATTGCCCTGCCTTCTCCCCTCCAAAAAGAAAAAAAATAATTCAACCCAAGAAATACCCTCACACCTTAGTTCAAGAGAGCCTTTCCTGAATCAGGAAATGGAAGATTTTTTTTTTAAGCAATTGGGATTAAGTAACTTGCTCAAGGTTACATGGCTAGTCGTTATCTATGTGTGGGTGCTCATTTTCTGAGGCCGGTTTCGATCCCGGGTCATCCCAACTCTGAGGCTAGCACTCTTACTCACTGCGCCACCTAGCCGCCCAAAAATGGAAGATTTTAAAGCAGCAATTTTATTGTTCAGTCATTTTTCAGTTGTGACTGACTCTTCATGACCCCATTTGAGATTTTCTAGGCAGAGATATTGGAGTGGTTTGCCATTTCCTTCTCTGGTTCATTTTACAGATGAGGAAAATAATACAAATGTGGAAAGTGACTTGCTCACACAGCTAGTGAGTGTCTGAAGTCAGATTTGAACTCAGGAAGATGAGCCTTCCTAACGCTAGGCCTGGTACTCTATTCACTGCATCACCTAGCTGCCCAAGACAACAGAAATTAATCACAATAATAACCACATTCTTATAAACTTGAAGATCTGCAAAGTACTTTATAATTATTATCCCACTTTATCCTCACAACAAATCTGGGAAATAGATGTTATTATTATCCCCAATTTATAGATGAGAAAACTGAGACAGAGGTTAAGTAACTTGCCTAAGGTCTCCAGATCAGTAAGTGTCTGAGGTTAGATTTGAACTCGGGTCTTCCTGATTCCAGGACCAGGGCTCTACTCACTAAGGGTTATACTTAAGAATCATAGAAAACTAGTCATTAGCATAGTTCATGCAAGGAAATGGCAGACAACGTGTAACACAGCATTATAGGCTCTCAAAATTCAGTACCTACAGAATACCTAGAAAAGACATGACTAGGAGCACTGTAATAGCAGATCATGGATGGAAAGTGACCCATTTCCATACTACATACAAATGCAAACCTTGGAATACCTTGGAGAACTTAACTAATAAATTATAGTGCAACAATATCATTATCACAGATCAGTACATTGTGATAGTCCATAATTATCTGAACATAACAATGACCCATCAAAATAAAAACCACTTAAGAGCAAAGTATGAATATATGTTGCCAGACTAAATATTCATGTTCCCGACATCGCATGGATTGAAAAGCTTTCAAATTAGAGACCTAGCAGCAGATACCCAATTAGATGAAATGCACATTTTCCCTATTTTTCTGAATGTTCCTCAAGCTGCACCTATAATGCTTTGAGTGAGCCTACAGAGATTCTAATACTTTTAACCAAAAACAAAAGGCACTTATTTTTATCCACCTTTGTAAGAATCCATAAAACATTAAACATTAAACAAAACTAATAGGCTAGCAACTGGTCCCAAGACTATTTGTATCTGAATTCCATTGGAAAAGACAAGAAAAATGAGATAAGGATAACAATTTAAAGTGATATCTACATACCTATCTACATATGTACATTCATATACACATGCATATGCATAAATACACATGTGTATTTTATGTATATACATACATACCAATATGTGAAAGAACACAGACACATACAAACACCAAGTAAAAAGATAAGTGAAATTAACATTGACATGCTTCACGAGTAAAGGGTTCCCCCATTAGAGTATAAGCTTCTTGAGGACAGGGGATATGTTTTCCACTTTGAATTCTAAGCATTTCACAGAGGACTTTGCATGGCTGACATCCTTAATTCACATCTGCTAAATTTTTATGAGTTTTCCATACATTCAAATGTACATGTTTCCAAGTCTGAAAAGAATGAGGTCAAAAGCCACTATAATTTGCTTTCAAGGTAACTGAAAAGGTCTCATGAGCAATTAGTACAATGGAAATGTATGACCTTGGAGAACTATGGAACCAGCATTATGATCATAGTGTACAACTCTGCAGCATAGATGAAATGAAGACATTGCAGATAATATCTACATCCTATGATAGCATACAGGTGAAATGTACCTTAGAAGACTTTTTAATATTATCTATCTGCCCCATGTTCTCACTGATATATTACTTATAACAACAGGTACCTAGGAATAATTTACTCCATTCTAATCATACTAGATGCATCCCAGGAGCCACTAGGACCCCTATCTATGCTATGCCACTGTTTTTCTGATTCTGGGCTCCAAATTACAGCAAATTCCACACCATAGTGATGGGCCCTACCTTTACTGGCAATCTAAGGCCTTCCTAGTAAAGTTGGACACAAACCTTATCCCATAATTGGTACATCTCAATATTAAACATGTATTTCAAAACTAGAAGAAAAAGTATGAAGACAAAGACATTCTAATCACATTAATGCAGCTTGGCACCTTCTCTACAACTTAGGCATTTGAGAAGGTTCTCCAAGGCACTGAGAAGTGGCCCCAGTCACAAAGCCTATCTGGGTCAGATGAAGGAATCCCTGGTTCCAAAAGTAGTTTTTGTTTCTCTGTCTCTCCCTCCCTCCTGCCCCTGACTATGCTGCAAATTCACTAATCATCAAAAAAAAAAAAAAAAATGAAATTCAAGATGACCTTAAACTATGTAAACACACCTGTACTAAAGTAAGGGTTGTTTTTTTTTGGGAGGGGGGGTTCTTTTTGGAGGGGAGAGGGCAGGGCAAGTGAGTTTAAATGACTTGCCCAAGGTCACACAGCTAGTAAGTATTAAGTGTCTGAGGCCACATTTGAACTCAGGTCCTCCTGACTCCAGGACTCTATTCACTGTGTCACCTAGCTGTCCCTAAATTAGTTTTTTTTCCTTAATGTTTTTAAATAAATATTAGCAGGCTCACAGGGAAACAGATACACTAATACATGACTGAGGGGAGGTAGACACTGATAAAAATAGTGGGGAGCAATATGGCAATAAACAGAAGGTAATCCAATTTACCATATATTTTTACCCAGCAATTCTATTACCTTTACCTGAAAATAATCATTAAAATGAAAAAAGGACATTTCTGTACCTAAAAATCCCTCATTACTCACTATATAACAGAGGGAGGAAGGTAGGAAGGAACTCATACTCAATAACTGAAGAATGAATAATTTGTGGACTACTGCTATAATAAAATATTATGATGTAAAAATATTAAATGAGTTGTAATAAAATTACTATTGGGTTTTCCACTCTTATACCATATTGGGTAGGCTAGTTTTTGCCCTAAAAGGCACCAAAATTCATTCTGGGACTTGATTAGCCCAGAGGCTAAGACTCCAGACCCACCTCCCCAATGCAAGGAGATAGGGAATGGAAGGATGATTTCAGGGAAGAATAGGAAGGACAGTTTGACTTAAGAATCGAGAATTATATGAAGTAAAACTTGGGAGGTGGGATGAAGCTAGATTAAGAAGGGTTTTAAATGGCCAGGGGAGTAGTTTTTGTTTATGTCCTAGAGGAAATAAGGAGTGACTGAAGGTTCTTGAGAGGAGAAATGACATTATTAGACTTATACTTGATTACTCTGCTAGCTATGTGGGGGACAGATTGGAGAGAAGGGAGAGACTACAAGCTAAGAGTCAAAACTAGAAGGCTTAAAGTACATAGGGCAGTGATTACTTGAGTACAAAAAAAGAAACAAATTTGAAATACATTATTAGAAATTATAATATACTATTATATATTATATTCCATATTACTTATTATGTAATATTATTCTACATTAAATACATTATATATTAACTAGTTTTTATTAATGCAAATGAGAAAGAGTTTATAATTTGAACTCTTGGTGATCTTTCCTATGAGAAAGAAGACTGTGGGGGAGAAAGACTATATCTGACCTCTCAGTAAATCCTTGATATTTTGACCTTGAGTTCAAAGTTAACAGTATTAATTTTCTATGATGTAAAAGTTAGCTGTCATGTCATTCATATAAACTGGAATAACTGTATAATGACATTTACTGGGTTATTTTCAATGGCTCTAAAAACCTAGATCATACCCATTACAAATTTTATTTACAAAGAACTCCTTTGACCATATCCCAGGCTTTGGATTGAGTAAAATGTTTCTCTAAAACCATTACAAATCTGTGGGAGTTTATTAAGCCATAATGGAGGACAATGCCTGACGTGGTTCCTTGACATTAAAAGACTGGGATCTTTAACCTCTTGCGGGAATGAAAAAGCAAGAAAGGGAGGGGGTGCTAGGAGAACATAAAAGATCTGCTCTGTGATGCAACTCCCAAAGGATTCTCGTGACTCAAATGAATGAACAGAAAGAAAAACAGACAAGGCTCTTGCTCCTTCTTTACCTGCACATCACACACTATATTCTCAAGTGTTCTGCTCCAAATATGAAGTACTGCCCTTCTGTGTACTGTTAAAACATGGTGGGCTATTTTTAAACATTTATAACATTGTCTTGGCAAAAAGTGATCATCATTTGTCTTCACTGAATTGTTTGTTTTGGGAGAGTTTAACATTTTCAAAAAGTAAAAAATGAGGAATTCCTTTTTTTCCCCTTTTTTGTCTACAGGGAAAATGAATATGATCAAATTTTCTATAAGAAAATTCCTCCAAAGTTAACTCAAAATAGTTACTTGAGATATCCATCCATTAGAACAACTTTGCAAGTTGTAACCTCAGATATCTAGACCAGTTTGAGTATTTTGCAAATAACAGGGACTCAAATGCTACTAATAATGTATATCAAAATAAATTGTGTTATTCTTCTCATGTAAACACACATCTATCTGTACCATCTTACCAGACAGGGGTCACTCGTTTTTGTTTGGTTTTTTTTTTCATTATATTTATTAGCACCATAGAATGGTGAAAAGACCCTTGGTCAGGAAGTCAGATTATAGAGAATAGAGTCTTTCCTCTGATACTTACTAAATGTGTGGCCCTGAGCAATTAAAATAAGCCTTAATTCCCATATTTTATATAATAATATTTACACTTGTAACAGTCAAGTACTATAACAATGTGAATATATTTCCTTAAATTCTTTTGATAAAAGAGGTGTTTTCAATCCAATGAACAAGCATTTATTAAGCTCCTGCTACATTTCAAGTTTGGTTTCAGGACCTGGGATACAAATAGAAAGAATGAAATAATGCCTAGTCTCAGGGCAGGATTGACAATGTAGTCCTCCCTCCTCTGGAATTCTGGAATTTTGTTCTGGAACCCTGAGGAGCTGAGTCCCAGAGCCAGTGGTAAAGTGGTTGGAGGAGCCTCCTGGAAAGCCGTGGTCTAGTTTGTTTCCTCTCATTCCATTCTATCCATCCATTCATACTCTCCTGTCCAAGTCCTAGGTAGCCCAGGTATCCAAGCAAAGGCACTTGTTGGTATGTGGAAAGGTGGCGTTGAGCAGTGTACTGGAGGGTCACTGAGATCTCTTCTCTACAGGATCCCTTAGATGGCCCTTGAGACCCCCAACTCTAACCTTCTATGTTTCTATGATCATACTCCATAAGAAAGGGTGAGCTGTGAAGATTTCAAAGAAATGTGAATCTTCTAGGAAATCATACAAAATGAAGAAAGCAGAATCCAAACAATATTTGTGCACTGAAAATATGAAATTAAAGACAACAATAACAGCAACAAACCCAGAAAGAGAAAGAACCAGTACCATTCTGAGATCACTAGATTAAAAGACCCGGTACCCTTTAGAGTTAGGCTTAGTAATCAAATTAAGAGCATGTCCATGAGTTTATGAGCATGTACATTGTCTCATTTAGTTTTAAAATTCTTGCTTTTATTCTTGCTCATATACTGCAATATTTATGCTTAACAAGAAAAGGTTAAATTTTTTGAATTATTATTTTTTTAAAAAGACACACAATCACACGAGGAAGCATTCCTCCTCCTTCAAATCCCAAGCGTGCCACATGGCCTGCTTCACACACTACAGATCTTCCTGATCTGATTAGTGACAAGTGACCTCTCTCACCTGAACTTGGATCAGAGAGTAAGAGCTGGAAGAGATGCTGGATGGCACCTGGATTAACTCCTGTGTTTTACAGATGAAGAAACAAAGAGAGCTGGGGAGGAAAGTCAGGTGCCTCACCAAAGTAAGTGGCAGCATCAGGATTTAAACCCAGGACTTCTCAGCCCCAGTTCAAGTCCTGCTTCTTTCCACTGCATTGAGGCTGCTAATTAATAATAGTAGTCCCAACTAGTTGACTAATAAAGCGTCTTTTACTTTTCTTATTGTAATTTCACATTCTGCCTCATAGTCTTCTTAGGGGCATGTGTTATCCCTTTTACCTAACACTGGGTGCCATGACGATGGTGGCTGTATAGTCTCCATTGTGACGGATGTGGCCATTATACAGGGAAAAGAACACCAGACTGGGAATCAAAAGAGTTAAGTTCAGAGCCAGACTGTGACATCTGGGATCTGGGTGAGTTCATTCACCTCACGGGGATCACAGGGTTCACAATGATCCACCCACTGGGCTGTTAATGGTGAGAGACCTGGTCTAGTCTCTATGCTCTCTGTATTAAAGAACTCTTATTATTTTAGCTTCCTTCCAAGTACCTGAGACAATATTTCATGCACAGTAGTTCTTTAATCCATTATTTCTTGAATGTGATTTTATCAGTCACAGAATTTAAAAAATTTTTTAAATTTAGTTTAAAAAATTTTAATTAATTCAATTTTAATTCCAACTTTCCTTCTAATGGCAGTAAAACTAATTCAAAGCTAAATCTCAGATTCTCATTTGGATGTGCCATTTTGATTGTAGTTAAGTCATAATATCCCTTTGCCTCAGGTCTGATCAGGGCATCATGATCTGGTCCAGGAATATATAATGACAAATCTTTGTCTTGAAATCATTTGGATATAATACTCAACTCCCATCTATTCATGAGGACATTATAGAACAGCAATTCTTAAAGTGTGGCCTGAGAACCTCTAAGAAGTCAAAATTGATTTCATAATAATACTAAATTTTAATTCCTAATGACAGATACTGATAGAAATAACCTACATAAATAAATCCTCAAAGGAGGTGGGAGGTGCAGAGATGTTCCTCAAAGTTTCTAAGAGTGTAAAGAGGCACTGAACCCAAAAAAATTTGAGAGCCACTATTGCAGAGGGCAACTCTGAATGACCCCAAGCCAATTTACAGGGAATCTGCCACCCAGAAAAGTGGTTTTCATATTTGGCCAGACTTCTTGTCTTCTCTGAAGAAACAATAGAGATGATAAATAGCATTTACACAGATGAAAACTGGTTTCTCAGAGAAGCAATACTTTTCAAAAGCACAACGCCCACTGGTTTTCTTGCACCGGCTAAAATGAAACAAAACGAAATCTACTCATGCTACATATGATGAAATCTACTGGAAGAGAAATGGCTTCAGATTCATCAGATTCGAAACCTTGCCCAGACCACCAAAGTGCTAAGTAAGAGCCGTTAAATTCATACACAGTGGGGTAATGTATTCCCTCCCACATTCTGAGATTCATAGGAATGGAGAAGAATATTTCATGGTTAAATTTTAACAAAAAGTAATTGAAAGATTTGAATAAACTTTTTTTGTTGTTGTTGTTGTTTTTTAAATGTACTCATACTACAAGGCTGTGGCCCTTAAGGCAACAAGAGATCTATCTTGCCTCATGTGTACTTCTAGTCTTCACACAGCAGTACCCTCCCCCTGCCTTGTTCTGGGTGAAGTGGGAGAAGAGTGGAGAACTGCCTTGACCTCGACTTAAGGACACCATATGACAACCCAGAATCCTACAATCCAAACCCTACAAAGGGGTTGGAAGGAGGAATGGGGAGAGAAGAGTGAGAATTCACAGGAGACCCCACACAAGCCCTAGGCATCTTCAGCCTGGGAGTGGACTTTTTTGGCTTCCCATATTTCCTAACAGAAGTTACCATCAGCGTATGTGATGATATCATCTAACTTTTCTCAACAGCAGAAACAAAAAGAGGTGTTAAAACTTGGCCCAATACCAAGCCTACTGCCATTGTCAGGGAGTGCACCACTCCTCAAGTTTTCCTGGAGCACAAAGCATCTGCCTGGATATCTCCTACACTTGAGACTGGGTGGGCAATGTTTCCTCATAGACAGTGAATTCTTTGAAGAAACTTAAACAATGATGTGGTTTTCCATCTTTATACTCTTCATAACTAGCACACAAAGTGTGGGAGGGAGAGGTAAGGGGAATGAATAATGCCTCTGGGCATTCATTGGGAAGTTTTAAACTCTAAAGAGTGACATAAGTTTCCTTCAGAAGGCTTTCTTTCCTTTTGGTTTCTTGGGGGAATATAAATGGTCTAAACAGAAAAACTAATTGCATTTTTAAAAATTATCCTAGTATAAGGTGCAATTAGACTAATCTGAAGTCCCAGAGCTCAAAAATAGTTCTGATGGAAACTAAGAAGCAATTTGTTACGCTCCTCCTGGAGACAGAAAGAGCAGATGGGCCAGGGTTGCTGGCAACACTGCCTTCAGACCCTTCAGGGATCAAGTTTGCAGCTCTAGCTGGACCCCTGACCTAATCCTTTTCCACATGAGAATAAAAACAAACACCAGCAGTGACTAATTCAGACAATTACATTTTTATCACCAATAGTATAGAACATTGTCCTAAGGACAAAGATACATTAAAAAGTTTCTTTCTAAAGGAGGGAAAGAAGAAAAAACAAAAATTCCAAGTCACCAAGTTATCTGGTTTTGTTGTTTGCTGTTGCTGTTGACTAATGCTTGGGAAACATTTTATCCGTTAAGTTTCATATAAAAGGATTTCCCCCCCCTCTCCTTCATCAGAGCTGTACATAGAACTGACCTCAGATTCTCTTAAATTAAGACAGTATTCAGCTTCTTGGAATCCGAGAACTGCCACTTAGTGTCTGAATGACCTCAGGGGAAGAAGATAAATCACTACTCCTCTCTAAAACACAATTCTTCTGACCAGTCAAGGGAGATAATGATGAGGGCTAGCATTATCACGTGATGTTTTAAGGTTTGCAAGGCACTTTCCATAGGTCATTTCATTTGATTCGCACAACAACCCTGGAAGGTCAGTGCTATAATTAGCCCCATTTTATGAATCTATGTGTTATTTGCGCCAGTAAAGAAGGAGGAAAGAGCAGGGATTGGCTTCCCTTTTATACGTATCTCCCCCAGAATTGTAGCAAGCTAAGAACCTCACAGCCACTTTTTCAATCATTCATTCATTCATAACATCAGATTTTCATAACATGTTGTCTGGTTCTGCTGCACTATTTTTTTCTTCTTATTGCCTGTTATAGGAAATACTTTCTAGGAGGGGAACAGGAAAGGATAGAGTAGGAAAGGTAAGTGATATAAAATAATAATATAAAAGGGATGGGTTTTTTTTTTCTTTAAACTATGAGAGGCATCCTGGTGAAGGGAAAGGGGCATTGGATTTGGAGTTAGTAGGCTTTAGTTTGATCCCAACTATGCTATGAACAATAAAGGAACTTTGGATGGTGCAGTGGAAATTTGGATGACCCAAGTTCAAATGTAGTCTCAGACCCTTACAAGTAAGTTGTGTAACCTTGGGCAAAGTCATTTAACTTCTACTGGCCTCAGTTTCCTCATCTGTAAAATGAGAATAACTGCATTTACTCCCAGGGTTGCTGAGAGGCTTAGGTAAGTTAATATTCATAAAGGGTTTAAGCACAGTGCCTAACACATAGAAGGCACTTAATAAGACTTGTTCCCTCCTTATTTCATGTTGTGATAAGGACATTAGATAATAAAACCACTTTGCAGCACTATATAAATGCAGTTACTCTTGGTGTTGAATAACAACTACAACTCTTCTGACCTTGGATAAATTATTCACCATCCCTGGCCATCAGTTTCACTATTTAGAAAATGAAGGAATGAGACTAGATAACCTCCAAGATTGCTTACTAGGAATGATTCGATGGGGAGGGGAATGGAAAGAGTCTTATGGAGAAGTTACTATGATGTAAAAGCAAACATACCCATAAAATGCTTTAAAAGAACATAAACTCTTTTTAGGGGAGAGGCTAGTGCCCCCCCCATCCCCGCATTTTGGCTTTTTATACCTAGGGCAGAGCATATAACATTCATGATAAATGTTTCTACAATTAAACTGAAAATAAAATGAACATAATTTTAAAAATTGTTTCATTTATTCAGTTATTTGTCGTGTTCAGTCATTTCAGTCATGTCTGACGCTCTGTGATCCCATCTGAGGTTTTCTTGACAAAGATACAAGAGTGCTTCACCATTTCCTTCTCCAGTTCATTTTACAGATGAGGAACTAAGGGGGCAAAAAGAGTTAGTGACTTGCCCAGGATCACACAGCTAGTTAAGTGTCTGAGGTTGAATCTGAACTCATGAAGATGAGTCTTCCTAATTCTAAACCCAGTGTTCTGTCCACTCGTTCACCTGGCTGCTATTCTGAGTGCCCTGAAAACAAAATATTATACAATATCTCAGTCCAAATTTCCATAAAATAAAAAATGATTGGCAAAATAACTGGTGAGCTGACTAAATTATTCTTGAAAAGATTTAAAGCTGATTAATCTATTTTTAAGTATGAGCATGAAGACGAATATTCTAAGAGCCTTTACAGCTAACTATATTACAGGGAATATAAATATAGTAAGGGAAATAAGGATAAATTAAGCCTTCATGTGTGAAACCAGCCCCTACTGAAGAGATGCCACACAAGAGTAATTTGTGTACACAGTACCAAAGAATCACCAGATTCCACCTTCCCTTCTGGCAGCATGGCGCTAAAACTCTGAACAGAGCAAAACGGACTTTGTTTTAGAGGATTTCAGACCATGAGATTCTTACTTTTTAATTTTATATTTTCCCCAGTGACATGCTAAAACCATTTTCTACCTTTTTTTGTTAAGTTTTGAGTTCCAAATTCTAGCCCTCCTGCCATCCTCCCTTAGATAGTAAGCAATAGGACAGAGAGTATATATCAACAATCAAGGTCATGGGATTCTTTAAGCTACGTGGCTACTTATGTCAAGGTTAAACAACAACATCTATACACATAAAATCTTCACTTTTTAGGGCAGGAGGGGATGTCATTATCTATGTGAGGAAATGGACGACAAGAAAGATGAAATAACTGAACCAGTACCACCAGTGAGTGGAAAAAGGCAAATGAAACCTTCTTTGCACTTCTCTGCTCTCACCAACAAGGGAAAATCTTCTGGTGCAGAGGATAACCCACCCATACCTTTTCTCCTCAGTGATTCTTGTCCATGTGCTCCACTGGATCCTCCAGAGAGGACACAGAAATGTTCCCCCAGTCTTCCTCTACAACCTGGCACATTTCAGGTGTTCCAGTGGAATTCTCAAACCTGTCTATCTGCTATTCCCATGCCTGGAGAAAAGTACTGACTTGACTCAGTAGAACACAACACAAACATTAAAGGCTTTGTGCAAAAACATAAAGCCTTTTCTTTTGAGCAGTAAGATGCTGCTTTGAAAAATGCAGCTATAGAATCAAGTTAAATCAATCAAGCATTTAGACACTTTGCTAAGGACTGGGGATACAAAGAGGGGCAAAAGGTAACCCCTATTCTCAAGGAGTTCACAGTCTAACAGGAGAAAACAGGCAAAAACTGTGTCCAAACAAGCTATAGACAGAACAAATTGAAGACAGTTTCAGAGAGAAGGTGCCAAGTTTAAGGAGGATGGTGAAAAAGCCTTCCTACAGAATGTGAGCCTTTGAGACTTACAAGGAAGCGATGAGGAAGGAGAACACCAAAGGCAGGAGGGAGAACCAGTGAAAATGTAGAGTTGGGAGACGGAGAGGATGTGAGGGGGTGTGTGTGTGTGTGTGTGTGTGTGTGTGTGTGTGTGTGTGTGTGTGTGTCTCCGAATGCCACTGTGGCCACTCTGATGGGGTAGCAGACTACATGGAGGGAGCCTGCAAAGGTAGGAAGGGGCCAAGTGCTGAAGGGCTCTGAAAACCAGAGGATTTTATAACTTTGTTTTACATCCCTCTGACAATTAACAATAATTAATGTCAATCAAGGCATCTGATAGGCAGATGTAGCCCAACAAAGGAGAAGGAGGAAGAGGAGGAGAAGAATGGATTGCATTTGGTAAATCAGACAGTATTTCTTACCATCCCAAGTCACTCCACCCTGCAAAGATCCAACTTTTCAACACAACTGTTCAATAAAAATCCAGTTGACCAGATAAATCTAAAATATTCAGAAATTCTCTGCATAAAGATCAGTTGGTTTGATGAAAAACCCTTCTGGTGAATCAATGGTGCAGCAGAACAAAGTAATAAATGGATGACAGGATGAATGATGTTAACAAGAGGTTTGTTTATTAATAAGGTCACTGTAAAACAATATTGGTTACACAGGGTCAGTTTGATGGGGACTGGGAATTCTCTAGTGGAGGGCTTGAAGGATCTGATCATAATCCATCTTTTCTTTTCCTTTTTCTTTTTTTTTGATCCATTTCTTTTCAACATTTTTATCAACAATTTGGATGAAGCTATAAAAAGCATGCTTGCTTACCAAATTTGCATATGACATAAAGATAAGAGCAATAGCTAGTACACTGGGTGAAGTCAGAATCCAAAAAATATTTTGACAATATAGAATGAGTTGAATTGGATAAGATGAAATTTAATAGAAATAAAGTAAAGTCAAAAAAAATCAACTCTATAAGTAAAAGATGGCAGAAGGTGAAGCAATAGAAATAGTCCCTATGTATAAGATTTGGGTTATTATTTAAGTGAAATGCAAGCTCCAGAAAAGTCCAGTGGTAGCCCAAACAGTCAGTGTGTTCTTAAATTTAATTGTGAGTCATTCAATGTCCAAAATATGGGAGGCTCTAATGCCCCTACTGGATCACATCAGGTGTACTGTGTCCTCTCAAAGGCACCTCATTTCAGAAAGAACACAGAAAAACTATCGAGTGACCCCAGTCACTGTTCCCCAGTGCTTCCCCAGGTTGTAGGGGAAGTGGGCTAGTAAAGGGCTTCTAAACCATGTTGAAGGAAATGGGGGAGTTTAGTCTGGAAAAGATTTGACTCAAAGTAGGACATGATGGTGGTCTTCGAGTATGGAAAGGGTTGTCATGTGGAAGAGGAATCAGATTTGTTCTGATTGGCACCAGAGCACAGAGCAAGGAAAAATGTTTATAGAATTTGCAGATGAGCAGATTTGGGTTCCTACCATTATTTTTTTTCTAAAGAACTCAAAAAGTTATTCCTAAGGCAAAGCCCAAGTAAGAAAAATTAACAACAAATGGAGACATTTGTTCAAGCATTAAAACATTTCCTAGGCTCCCCTGACCAAGTCCTCATGAGGTTAGTACACTAATGCAGCCAATTATGCAAATCAATTCAATGTGTCTTAAATGTTCTTTTAAAGAAAATAAACCTGCTATTTTAAGATACAATAGATTTGCTCAATATGAACTAATTTCTCTCCCTCCCTTTGTCCACACCATCTCCTCACAAAACAAAAACAAAACCCACTTGATAATGTCACCATGTCCTTCTCATGCACAAAAGGGAGAGGCATAAGAATTGCTTTAAAAAAAAAAAGACACAATGGAAAGAGGTAGTAGGAGATTGGTCACATATATTTGCATATATGTGTGTTTATAGGTACGTGTATATATACATATACACGTGGGAGGTGGTTACTGTTACAATAGGATGAAAGAGCGAATCTTTTCCCTTTCTGAGAAAGCGAGGAAGACAAACTTCCACTCTGGTATGTCTTGATCTGGAAGCGCCTGAGAATGGGCAGCATGGGAGTATGACCGGGAAGTTGAATTCCAAGGCTCTGATTCAGACTTTAGTGCATTCCTCTAAGCACAAAAGTACAGAATTCCTATAGCACTCAAGGGTTTGTGAAGTTCTCTACCTCTGCTATCTCACTGGCTCTTCATAACATCCTTTGGAAGTAGGCACTATTTATATTCCTCCATCTTACATACTGGGAAACTGAGTCCAAGGGAAGTAAAGTGACTCACCCAGAGTCACACAGCCAGTAAGTATTCGATGCAGGATTAGAACTCAAGTCTTGCTGAAGCCTAGTGCAGCAATCTAACCACTGTACCACCCAACTCCTTCCAATATAAAAAGTAAGGACACTGGTTCTTCATATCCTACATAACAATAAGCTTCATGGTTTTATTCTTTGGGTCCCTTATCACCATTCATCGTGTGGGTAAAAAGAATAAAGGGATTGCGGTGTGTGTGCATGTACATGTATAAATGTGTGTATATATAAAAATATAAATACATATAAACATATACACATACACACTTAACCTCAGGAAAAGGGTACAGGGGGAATCCAGGTATTATAAAAACAAAAGATAACAATGAAATCTATTAAATTTTTAAAAACCAACCTTCTACATTCTGACTCCCACTTGAGATAATATTTGTAAGGCACTTAGCATAGTACTGGGCCAGAATTATACAGATGCTAGCTGCTATCATCATCATCATCTTTGTCATTTCCAGACTCTCCCCCAAAAGAAAATTTGGCCTTAAGCCCATCTCATATTATCTCACTCATTTTGTTATGTATGATGGTAGTAAAATTTTTAAAGTTTTCAACTACTGGTCCTGTTGAGAGAAGATTCCACATTTTTTCAGTACAAAGCATAACATCAAAGACCTAAAGAAATGATAGTCATCTTAGTTCCCTCTAAAAGTTACTGAAGAACTTTTTCCTTCTGTAGTAAATTTTGTGTTTTGACAGATCAACAGGGTTAAATGAGATTTGATTTCATTTGGTTTGATTTCAAAGGCAGAATCCTAAAGGTGGCCCTGATGCTTCGCAGCCCAAGCTCTCCATTCCATTGTCCTTAAATATAGAGTGATTGATGCCCTGCCCTTCCCCCTGCTCAGAGGCTTGTAACAACCACTCACTCCCAGTGCCACTCAAATCTTTAAGACCAGCCAGGGCCAGTCAAAGTTCACTTGGTGTTAATCCTTTAGTGAACTCAGTGGATTTTCTCCACTGTTCTGAAGTCAGTTATTTTTCACAGAAAAGCAAATTCTCATATACAACATAACAATTAAGAGTTCAAGACTGTTCCAATAGGTAGACTGAAAAAAAGAGTGTTCCAAATCTTATTAAATTTAGACGAGTCAAAGCTCCTAGGGATTTCACACCATGATTGGGCACCAGTCAAAGAAGGAATTAAATGTTCTAATTGGCATTTTTTATGTTAAAGGCCTACTACTGTGAACAAGTAAGGCAGCTGGACTTTCCTGCTGGATCCTGTTGAAGTGTTCCAGTTTAACTTTTTTTTTTTAAGTCCAACACCTGGTTCAAAAATAATGCCACGCTTTCAGTAATGGTGGGGTTCTTTTCCAACTGATGCTCACTGCTTTTCTAAAGATGAAATGTCTTTCAAAATGTGTTTCTTCGGGTTGAAAAAATCCTTCCTAAAATCATCACATTGTCCATGATACCAAGCTACCAAACTACCTACAGATATTATATGTCACACTGAATATAATAACGTTATTGAAGAACTGATAGCTAGGAGTCACAGTCACACCACTTTCATATTCAGTAAAATCTTATTACTGAAATTCAAAGCTCATTAATTGGAAATACAATAATTCTGTCATGATGAGTTCAACTGAAAAAAAATTGAATTTTTTTTCTCTGTATAAAATTTCAAGATCTTATTCATGGTCTAGACTAGGTGATTCCTGAAATCCATTCTATAAAAATCTATCATGCTATGGTCTACATCAGTAACATGTTGAAACTAAGGATTCAGGAAGTAGAAGAGTCATTTTCAAAATGTCTTGACATTTCAATGTAAAGTCAATCACTGACTAAGACTTTCCTATTAATGGTCCATCTTGTTTTTTCTGTCCATTCAGTTATTCCACAAGTAACTGAAAGGTTACTATATGTGGGAGATTGTAGGAGATATGAAATTGCATAAAAAATTATTAAGGCTTATAACTTTCTAAAGTTTTCTTTAACTTAGGAGTGTCCTTTTATAGCTTAACTCATATTATACATTACTTATAAGTACTGATACTGAATATGTTTTAAATATTTTTTAGATAATTTCAATAGGTTAGATTGCCTTCACACTGATTATTCCAAGTGATGTTTCATTCAGCATCTATGCACTAATATCATTTAATCATTTGTATCTATGTATTAGGTATCATTATGTATATTAGGTATTAGTAGAGGTACCCACATATTAAAAATGGAGGTTGCTTTTGGGTTCATCCCTGGTTTTTGTTTTTTGAATAGCAACCAAATTATATCCTAATGTGAAAAATATCAACCTAACTGCAGCAGGTGCTTTCTGTATGTTCTCAAAAACCACTTCTAAAAATTTCAGTTTCTTTTGAGGAGGTACCTCTCAAGATACAGTAAGTGCAATAGATGCCATATCAAGGCAAGGATTTCAGATTTCCAATGGCCTAAAAGACTTAAATATAATTAAAAGCATTAAACCAAACCAGTTTTCCCCCCTTTTGAATGAGAAATGTACCTTTTCCAATTATAAAAAGATTATCCAATACCTTTTTTTCTAAGCCTTTACATATCTTGGAATATGAGAGAAACTCTCAGAGTGCAGGTACCTCAGAGGCCATAGTCCAATCCACGTCTGAACAGTAATCCCCTCTACAATATAGGCAACAAGTGGCCTTCCAGTCTTTGCTTCTAAACCTTGAGGTGGTGCAGGGAATGGGGAAGGAATCTGACAAGCAAACTACCACCTCAGAAAGCAGATGAAAATCTCAGAAGAATTTAGGGCACCAAAAAATTCAAAACAAACTAGAAAGATGCATCTGAGGCAGTTAGGTGATGAACTGATGATGGATAAGTGTGCTGGACTTAAGGTCAGGAAGACTCAAATTCAAATCCAGCCTCAGATACACTGGCTGTGCAATTCTGGGCAAATCATTTAACCTCTGCCTGACTTAGTTTCCTCATCTGTAAAATGGTAGTAGTAATAATAATAATAATAACTCCTAACTCCTGAAACTGTTATGAGATAAAGGAAGAGTAATGATAGCCTGAAGCAGTAACAGTGGAGAAATGCCTCTGTCACATTAAGCATAACCTCCATCAAACAACTTTAAAAGAACCTGTAGAGAGCTCTGTCTGGGACAGATATTTCAGCGTCTCAGTCAGTCAGTCCTGGGCCTCTTTTGGCTCTAGTCTCCTTTGCCAGACACCAAGAGATGTTCAGTTGTTTTGGAGACTTTTACCAGGATGCTTTGTGAAGCTAGTCAACACCAAACCCACTCCATTCTAACCTTTTACAGCTTAAATATTTTCCACTAATTCTGGTAGAAAAGGGTTTTCCATGAGGGATTAATTCCCTCAGTTGCCCAGCTTCTCCAAGATTTCTGTTTTTGCACTGGCATACAAAGCAGGAACATTTTTATTAGAAGTGAAGTGACACAGTATGCTGTCTGTTGAGTTAAGATTATTCTCCCTTATGTGACAAGCCATTCAAAATTGGTCTAAGGTCTCTTGGAAATAATTTGAAGGGACTGTTTTTCTCCTGTAGATAAAACCCCTAACATTCCCCCTCCCTCAAGTTCTTACATATGTAATGCTGCTGGAAACTCCTCACCTCTCTTAATATTTTCCCCATCTGGGTTTAGAAGGCTTCACTTCATGGAAAAGATTTGAAATCTACTGAAATTAACTTAACGAAAAAAACTAAGAAAGAACACAAGGTTAAAGTTTAACGATGCCAAAGGCATTTGTGAGGTGGCTGTTGTGTGAGCCTGTCTCAAGTATAAATAATAAATCTCTCTGGATACCATTCTGTATTACTGACTTAGGAAACTCCATTCAAAAATATACATTCATTCATTATGAAGGCATTTATCAGAAAGGGGAATCTAAGGTCTTGAAATTAAATAACTTTTAACTTTAAAAAGCTTGAACTAATAATAGACAAATATAACAATATTTTTTATCTGCAGGCAAGGAAGAGAGCATTATTAACAAATCCATGTTAAGTCCTACCATCATCATAATGTGAATTCAACTGAATTGACTTAGTGAAGTTCAGCAAGGGGGTTAAAGGCTATTCAATCAACACAAGTATAGTATCGACAACTGAAAATGATACAAGCCAGTTGTGCTCCTCCTAGTAACCTCCACGGGCCTCATCATACTCTTGTGAAAGTGACCCTGAGATCTCAAATTCTCTATATACTATCAGGACACAAGCTCAGGCACATCTTGCCTGTTAAAAATGTGGTCTAAGCAGCAGAGAGTTTATGTGCCCCTATTCTGAGGCTGGGCCCTACTAAGTATGAAGGCTTTCATCCCCAGAAGACCAGATGCCAAATGATGAAGTCAGTCATAAAGACTAGGGGATCTGAGTTGGTAAAAGAATCACAAGATCATTGGTGAGAGGTGAAGGGACTAGAGAAGGCTTGGAAGATCCCACCTAGCCTCTTCCTAACCTACTCTATTCCAAGCTCCTCTTGCCTTGTAGGGGCTGTTTTCACTGGGTGCTGTCCAATACTGCCACTTTCAACTCTATCTCTATTCTGCACTCTTCAAATTCTTACCCTCAAAACATGCTGCCAACTTGTCTTCTGCTCTCTGACTCCCAATCATGACCAACTCCTATCAAGAATGGTCTGTGACTTGAGTTTCTACTTATCTGACTTTGAATCATGAAGGTCAGATTCTTCAAGTCTCACTTCCACCAAGGAAGCTTTTCTCCCATGCTACTCCCATGCTCTGAGCTCTTAAAGGACTCACTGTCTCTGCTGATCTCTAGGTTCTGAGTGCAGAGGTGGTACCTGCTACATCTTGCCTGGGGCCTGTTATGACCCTGTGTCCAATGTTTATCTCTAGCCTTCAGCACTGAATAAGTCCTCAAAGACTGGCACATTCTGTCTCCACACTCCTACCTCTCCGAAGCCCACAAAACCCCTTAAAGCACAGTTCAAATGCCATCTCCCACAAGAAGCTTTTCCTGATTCTCCCATGACTCGGTACGGACTGCACCCATGTGTATGTAGTTTCCCCTGAACAGAAAATAAGTTTCTCAAGAGCAAAGATTGTTTTGTTTTTGTATCACCAGCACCCAGAAGAATGCTCAACACATAGTAGGTACTTTATTGCTTGAAAAATTGAACTGAATTATAACCCACCCCCCCCCTTTATTTTCAAGAAAGAAGGAAGCCCTAGAGAGGTTAAATGGTTTGCAGCCTATCATTCTAATCTAGCATTTTCCCCCTTACATCACATGCACAAACCCAAGAAATCACAAATTAAGAACGGTTTTCTGGGAAGGAAATATACCAGGAAAAGGTGAATTTCTAACAGGTTCTCAAGCACTTTTTGTCACAGTAAAATAAGAGAAATACTTAACATTACCTCAGCATTGTAAATAAAAACACGCTAAATGGCCGGCTATACTTGGTAACCGTGTAAATCATATAGAGACAACTAAACACTGAAGGAGTCATCAATGACCAGGAGGAGTGGGAAGTAGGAGAGTGGCATCCACAGAGGCCCAGTCTCACTGAGGAAGACTCATAGCTCAAACACCCCAGCTGTGTGACTGTAGCATGGGACTCTCGCAGTGCCCAGAGAGTCACCCTCTAAGGCGGCAAAGGTGCAGAAAAGAGGCTGATCTGTCTTGGGAAAAGGAGCTTCCTCATCTCGGCTCCCTCTAGCAGTGAAGTCACAAACCAGCAGGTGAAATTGTTATTGCTTGTCCTTCCTTTTGAAGAGGATCAGCGCTATTATGGGTGATGTCTTGACTCGTGTGAACTGGATTTAAGTGAGGCAGACTTACACAAAGTCATCAGCCTCCCGCTCTCTTCCAGAGTTGCTGGAGTCCAGTGGCAGGACAATGGCTCAGGAGGAGGCAGTGGATGACCCTGGCATTTTCAATGTCTGACCAAGCCCTAAGCACTCCAGAGTGCCTTCCTTCAAGGTCCTTGGAACAAACTGTTCTCATCCACTCATTCTACCAGGGAAGACTTCACATGCTTGTAGAGACATTCCTCTAATTCATCAATGGGTTTGAGGTCTGCCTCAACTCTCAACCTAGTTTAGCCCTTCTACCAGGATGGTTCTGTCAGAGGTGTGGGTACTGTGCATACTATAGCCTCTTGGGTAGGACTTGGGTAAAAAAGAAGGGGTAAATACAAAAGAAAATGATGAAGATTTTCTGGAAAAGTCCATGAGAGCTTCACTTTAGGGCAGCCAAAAGAATCAAGGGGATAAGAGCTGTCTCAGGAGGATGGCACTCTCCAGTCTGAAAAGCCAAGGTTCTGAGAGAAGACAACTAAAATGTGTACAATAATGAAGGTAGATATGTATACATGGATAGAGTCAATGTGGATTTACTCACTAAAACCCAGTCTATGAAAACTAAGGGGCATCTATACTATAAAAGGTTGAAAAAAGTCAAGTTTTAGGAATTTATTATGGAAAATCAAATATTTTGGGGCTGACATCAACTGCCAAACATTCTAATTCAAACCAAGCATCTAGAAGCCATCTGTTATCCCCTCCTCTAGGTGTGGCTTAGATAACAAAATCAGACTCCTCACTGTCTCCTCCCCTCAACCTCCAGCCAGCCACCCTGCAAAATGCTGGGGCTCTCTCTCTGCTCTAATTCCAATGGCTATTCTTAGGCCACTGAGCAATATTTCTAGCATCCTGTCAGGAACTGGACTTAAGAGAAGTCAGGATGGCTTGGGGCCACTATGGCACAAAGCCACTGGTAAATTCTTAAAATAAACATTTTCAGGTCATATGTATATAATGACTCCCCAATAAATCCAATTCCATTACTTCAGAATTCACAGTAGTTGAGGTCATGTAATTTATTAGTCTATCAAAAAGTTATAAGGATATACTACAATTTTACCCACAGCAGTGTTCCCTTCTTTCAAATCCTAGGGGTGATAGGTGATAACAACTGCCAATCTAGGCATGAATGGACAAGAGGGTGGGGCAGGGTGGGGAAGAATTAGAACCACCAGTCGGGATGGGGCAGGGGGAAGAGACAAAGTACTTTGTAGGAATGGACATTTGGGGAGTTAACAATCACACCATGAGTATGCATAAATGTCCCTGCTGGTGGAGCTAGAATACAGCTGCAAGATGAGGCTGTATTCCATTCTGACACCTGGAGTCCAGTGCTTTGCTCTGGCTCATGTACTAACAATGTACAATTCATCCTATAACTACAGTACTGGTCACATGGTACAAAATCTTCCCAGTGGAAATATACATCCAACACAATCTCTTTGTAAACCAAATACACCATCTTCTTTTACAAAGCTAAATTAAAAACAAGTTGAACTTCATTGTACTAACACACACACACACACACACACACACACCCAACGTAAGATAGTTAATAACTATCAAAATGAATAATGCAATTAAGCACTATGAAAGTTAAGAACTGATTTCAGCTCAAGCCAAGAGGCATTTTATAGAAAAAAAAAATTTTGAGTTTCTTATATTAGTTTCAGACTTGTTATTGGCACAGCAGATAGAGCACTGGGCTTGAAATCAGGAAGACCTAAGTTCAAATCTGACCTCAGATACTCACTAGCTGTGTGACCCTGTGCAAGTCACTTAACTCTGTTTGCCTCAGTTTCCTCATCATGGTAAACCACCCCAGTATCTTTGCCAAGAAAACCCAAAATAGAGTCACAAAGAGTCAGACACGACTGAACAGCTGATGTGCTTTTTGTTTTAAAGAAAGACCGCACAATTATATTGCCCATTGCAGTCTAGAAGGGTTTGACATCATCTGTGATTTCCTTCCAAGTCTGAAGATAAGTTTGCTTTTTTTTTCATTGAAAATAACTCTTATTTATAAAGATTCTTTATGTTTGGATTTGTTTTACAACAACTCTATGATGTAGGTAGTACAAATACTTAGAACCACTATTTTACAGATAAGCAAACTGAGATTCCAAGTGAAGAAGGGGCTCATCTATGGCCATATAAATAGAAAATGCCTGAGGTGAGATTTAAAAATGTATGCGTTCATATGTATGTGTGTACATATATATGCATATATACATACATGTATACATATATACATAGAGAAAAGCAGCACTTTTTCACTTCACCTCTAATCTCTACTGCCTCTTAGATAAGCTCTAAAATGAAAATGAATGAGTCAAAACAGACAAAAAGGCCTAAATATTAACAATCACACCATTAAAAAAAATTAGAAGCGCATCAGGTCAGGTTCTCACAGCTTTAGTTAGGGACAGAATTCTTAAACAAAAAAGGAAGAGAAGCAAGTACAATAGACAAAACAGATGTTTTTGATTAAATTAAATTGAAAAGCTTTTTCAGAAAAAGAAATTAGGAGAAGGGAAGTTGCCAGTTGAGAAAAAAAAAACAACTCTGCATCAAATATTGTAGATAAGCCTTCGATATCTAAAACATATATAGGGAACTAACACAAATATAAAACAAAGAGATATTTTCCAACAGTCAAGTAGTCAAAGGATATGAACAAACAGTTCTCAAAAGAACTGCAAATTATTAACAACCCATGAAAGAATACTCCAGATTACTAATAATGAAAATCAAAACACCTGAGGTTACCCTTAACACCCTGCCTATTAGCCAAAAAAAAAAAAAAAGACCAAAGACAGTCACGTCAGAGGGAAGCTGTGTACTCAACCAATTATCCTGGAGAGCAATTTGGAATTACACCCAAAAAGTGACTGAAATGCCAATGTTCTTTGATCCAAAGATCTTGATGCTACACATATGCCCCAAGAAAATCAAAAACACAAAAAGAGATCCCACATGCACCAAAATATTTATGGCAGCACTTTTTTTCATTATAAAGCAATTGGGATTAAGTAACTTGCTCAAGGTTACACAGCCAGTCATTTATATGTGGGTGCTCATTTTCTGGGGCCAGAACCAATCCCGGGTCCTCCCATCTCCAGGGCCGGCGCTCTTACTAACTGCGCCACCTGGCCGCCCCTTATGGCAGCACTTTTTGTGGTAGCAAAGAACTGAAAACAAAGATGCCCAATGACTGGGGAATGGCTAAACAAAGTGCAGTACATGAATATAATGGAATATTACACAGATATATGAAAAAATTAATTTGATGAATACAGAGACGTGCATGGAAAAGCTCATGGGAACCCAGGGTCACACTGTAAATTGAATGGACAGACAAACAACAAAAACATCTGACTGCTGTGTAATTCTAATGACTCCTAAGAGATGAGAAAACATACCTCCTTCTCTTCTTTGCAGAGGAAGGCCTAAATTGATGTGATCTAAATGTCTAGATCCCGTCAGACTAGGATGTGCTGACTAGTTTTGCTGAGCTTCTTTTTTCCCTTTTTCTTTATTATTCTTTGTTTTATAAGGGATGGCTCTCTGATGAGAAAAAGAAGACAACCGAAATAGGTAGAAACAAAAGAGATCAATATGCATCATCAGTTTTTCTCTTTTTCCTCAACATTTCTCCTTAGACTTAAGGACTTAAATATACACGTTGATGCCCTCCTAAAATGACCTGACTTCTCATGTCATCAACTTCCACAGTTCCAATAATCTATATCTTTAGTCCACTCCAGTGAGATATAGGCCCCGTCATACCACTTAATTTCACTGTAACCCACAAAGTTTTTGCTTCCATAATATATAATACCAAAGAAAACCCTCTTAGCTTTCCATGCCTCCCTCTTCCAAAACCTGTTCTTTGTTATTTTCAAGATCTCTAGTCACTCCACATCTCATTCACCCAATACATCACCTCTGCTCTGACTACATTTTCCTCTTGTTGCAGTTGACCCTACAGCTAACCTATTTGGCCATTACTCTACACTGAAGGAATCTCTTGCCTTCTTGGCTTATGATTTGCTAAAATCTTGTCAAATTCTATGCCTTGGTTACCCTTACCATCTACCTGCTCCATTAGCAACCAAAACTGGAAGAAATCAACCAACCATACTAACCAAGTCCACTACAAATTTAGGTTATCTAGGTCTCCAATGGATCTTCACTACTTCATGACACCTCTTTCCTTCTTCCTTAAATCTCCATAGCATACTCTCCCTAGCAGCTGTTTCAAATCATCTATCCTCAAGTCCTCCATACCAAATCCTCTTACTCACTCTCAGAAACTCTTAATTTCTAAAGAAAACAGAAGCCAAGCAAATTAATAAAATGGAGAAGTATTATGCAATAAGAAATTATGACCATGAGAAATTTAAAGAAATATGGGGAAATCCGTATGAATTGGTGCAGAATGAAATCATCAAAATTAGAATATACATAAATTCTTCTTGTTGTTGTCCACTTGTTTTAGTCATGTCCAACTCTTTGGGACCCCACTGTATGTAAGGTAGATTTGTTATTTATTATAATATATGTAGTTATTATTATATTAATATTTATATATTATATAGTGTATATAATATAATTTAAATTTCTATTAATAAATTATGTTATAATTTATTATAATAAGATATATTTTTGTTACTCTGTTATTCTTTTTAAGATGCTAGTTCCCAGGATCCATGGCCATAACAATCTACTAGTTCCCAGGCTCATGGCTTGTAAACATCTCCACCATGCTTATGCATCGTGTTATAATCTTACGATAATGTAAACATTTGAGTTTAGTTATAAACACCCACTGCACATGTGTTATGTTAAGTCATCATGATACTGTTAAAGTTAATGTAAACTTGTAAAGCTATTACTGGCAAATTGCCTTCTTTGTCTATTACCCTATAAAGCAAGTGAGCACTGGTCAGTAAGTGGGGAATGGGAATGCATAAGCTAGAATGCTCTGCATGTCTCAGTTGGCCCCCATCAGGACTTATGTGCTCCTATTCATCACCCATCCCCTGTAAGAAGAGTAATTAGGAAATGCAGTAGGGGGTGCTCCCATTATCAGCAATTTGAGAAGAATAAAGCAATTAATTAACCCTCATTATGTCGCCAATGCTGTCCTTCTGGCTGCACAGATCAAGAATAAACCTGCTAGGGGCCAGAGTCCAAAAGCTCTTGTGTTTCCTGTCTGACACATGACATAGTCAGTGTCACCTCTCCTATGCCCATTTTTGGAGGGTTTTTTTGTTTGTTTGTTTGCTTGCTTTTTGGAGGGCACGGCTAGGTTTTTGTTTGTGTGTGCGTTAAGTGTCTGAGGCTGGAACCGAACTCAGGTCCTTCTGACTTCAGGGCCAATGCTCTACTCACTGCACCACCTAGCCGCCCCTATTTTTGGAGTTTTCTTGGCAAAGATACTGGAGGGGTTTGCCATTTCCTTCTCTAGCTCATTTTACATATGAAAATCTGAGACAGAGTGAAGTGACTTGCCCAGGGTCACATAGCTAGTAAGTATCTGAAGCTGGATTTGAACTCAGGTCCTCCTGACTCCAGGGCCAGTGCTCTACCCACTGTCCCACCTGCCACCTCTAGCACACAATGATTACAATCACATAAGGGAAAAGAACAATAAAAGGAAGCCAAATTCTACACCATTGGTCTCCTACCTCTGAAAATAAAGAGAAGTACATTTTCTCAACTCTTCGCCTAAACTTGAATATTATCATTTCAATGCTCACTTTCTAAAAAGGTCTATTAGGCAAGACTTTGACTAAATGAAAATTAAGCCCCATTTTCCCTTTGAAGCACAACTGTTTTCAGTCTGGGAGGCAATGCTAAAGGACAATGATGTCAATTGGTATTTATTAAGTACCTACTATGTGTCAGACACTGCTCTAAGTGGTAAGGATGCATAGACATTTGGTCTTCAGAGCTCACAGTCTAATGAGGGAAACAACTATGACCATATAAGTTATAGTCTAAGGGGAAAGGTACTAAGATCAAAATCTGAGAATGGCATCTTGCCAGGGAAGCACCTTCTCCATGCAAGGTCTCCATGCATCATGGAAATAGAAAACAGCAGTTATTTTAGTGTGGCTCCTGAAAGTAGAAAGCTCTTATTACAGAAATGTACTGAGGAAAGAAGAACCCTCCCATCTGCTCCATTTTTAATGAGTCTCAGGTTGCAACAGAGCTAAAGAAGCTAAAGAAGCTAGTCGTTGAGTCCCAAATTTCTAAGGATAAGCTATAGAAATCAATTGGGGGAATTACAGAAGGACCTGTCAAAGACAGTCTGGTATCTTTTACACACACACACACACACACACACACACACACACACACACACACACAGTTATATCATGTGAGGAACTACAAGTCCCAATTCTCCATGACAAATGGCAATGTCTCCCCTCTAACTGATGAAATCCGCCAAGGCCTCCCAAACACTTTCAAATTTCCATTCAAACAGTTTTATATAAAAGTGATACTAAGCTTTTACTTAATAATGCTCAGCACAACCCTCACATAAAAGGAACTTAGTGAAGGCTTGTTAACTGCTGATTGAAAAAATATCGACAATAAAGTATGGAACAAATAAGTAACCAAAGAAAGTTCTCTTTCCCATATGGTCATGTTATCATTACTATAATCTCTAAGTTACCACAAATCATTGCCCACAAGACAGGACAATGGTTTTCCATACACATTATTCCAAGAGAGAAATGATTCCTATTTCAAGTTTTAATGTTGAGACAAACTGACAATGTGCCTACCTACCATACCAATTTTGCCTTTTCAAATTAGTCTACAAGGAACAGAAATTGAAAACCACAGCAAGAAAGAAAACCTGAATGCAATGCTTCCCACACTAACTTTGAGAATATATCTGATACTCAAGGCCACAAACTTGTCTTTGTTTATCCTCTTGCAAAATACCATTATGTTTTGATCAGGTTTGTGGTTAGGCTGAGCTTAATGAGTAAAACCTGCTGGGCAAATAATTTGTTGAAAAAGATTCCTGTGGCATGGGGCATTAAGCTTAGGAAACCATGCCCTGTAAACATATCATCAGGGTACTTACTATCATACAGTGGTTGAGGACAAAAACTTTTACAAGCATCCCTAATAATCATCTGAGTCTGTTAACATTTCAGTTCTGTTAATGCGATGTGCTAGTGCAAGAATTTTCCTGGAGGTAGAACTGAAGGGAGGAAATATCCTTTCAGGGTGACACCTCTGATTTTTTTCACTGATTTTCTCTTCTTTCATTGACTAGTGGATTGATTTCTGAATCTCCCTAATGAGATATTAACTTAAAGTGGAAAAAAAATAGTAGGGGGAAAAGGTCCTCAGCTAATTTTGCAACCACTGGCAAAATAACTGTAAGGTATCTAAAAGACCTGATTTAGCCACCATTGTTAACAAGAGGATTTGGGTTTTTTAAAAAATACTCACAAAGTGACTGAAGGCAAAACCTATTTGGCTGACACAAAGATGAAGTCATTTAAAAATCTACTGTTTTCCATTTTCTTTCCTCTTCTGAATAAACTAAGATGGCCAAAATGATTGGCTTTCAATGTCACATGTGCCAATCTTCTGAAGTTCTGGAAACGGATGGAGCAGAAGGCATTTTCACATGTGAACTTACTAGCCATTGTTATCTCTGGGGCAACAAATCCCCTCTGCCTGGAAAGTAGCACATGCTTGCCAAGCTCTAGAAGTGGATCCCAAATAACACTGCTATTTATGCAGAATTGGATGTTTTAGAATCAGGGTTCGAAATGCCAAATCATGAAATTAGAAAAGAACTGTGTTAGTTGGCCATGGTCCTTATTCACTTTCTCAACTTGTTACTCAACTACTCTTCCCTTCTTTGTTTCACATCATTGTTTAAACATCCAGGAGTTTATTTTATTGTCTAGCTCTAAATGGTGGAGTTTGGTCCTAGCTGTCTGAAACCAGTTAGAGAGAAAGGGCTCCAAAATTAAAGGAACCACTTACTTTCTAGCACACTGTCAACAGTTCTAGTTTTTAAAAATGCCTGCGGCTTCTATCTTCAAGACAGAGGCTAATACCTGATCGTTCGATAAAGAATTGTGATTGTTCTTCCTTCATTTCATCTCCAACAGCAATAGTAATAAAAGTTTGCATTTAAATAGTTTTAAAGTTTGCAAAGATATATATACATATACATACATATGTATATATACACACATATATGATAGGCGTACACACACACACACACACACACACACGTGTTTTTTTGGTCCTCAGGGTCACAAAGATAGTGTAGATCAGAGACAGTCCAAATTCAAGCTTTCCTTGCTCCAACGTCAGTGCTCCAATATTACATGCTGCCTCTCATTTCTTTTCAAGTCCAAGAACTGAGAATATAACTATTTTATTGTGCAGGCCTCTTCCTATACACTACAAAAGTTGTGTGATTATACCTTCCAAGACATGATACAAACATAAGATACCTGTCTTTAGACATGTGGCTGAATGTTTATTTACAGAGGAAATTGGAACAAATATCCAAATTGTTATCACTTGAGATGTATATCAGAAGAAAAAAAAAACTACTCTTTGATCATGTGTGACAAAGCTTGAAAGGCCCATGAACTCAAGTTTTAAAAGCCTTGAGCAATGGATGCTACACTCTAGCGTGAAGCTGCATTTCCAGAGTCTGAATTTACCTAACTTTCAAAGGACAAAAACTGGGCTTTCATCTGTTAGCCATGATGCCCTTTGGTAATTTGATCCAGAGCAAAAACTGGGAATGCTAGTAAAGGGACCAGGTAAATAAACTATTTGAAAAAATATCAAAAGTATCAAAACATATATATATATATATATATATAAAAATAAAAAAATCAAAGTAAAAGTTATAGTTATAATTCTTTATTTAAAAAAACTCAACTGTTTACATAGGCCACTTGATTTATTCCTAAAACTACCCATGGGCCAATCTCTACAACAGATCTAGAGAACCTCACTAGAGAGAGGGAGATGGATGTTCCCTTGCCTGGAGATGCCACAAGTCTAGAACCCCATCCCCTCCCACCACCCATTCAAAGATGTAACATATGAGACAAAGGCTCAGTCCCTGCTCTCAAGTTAGGGTACTCTTCCAAGTCGTCCCATCCACTAGGCTGAAGCAGAACCAGAACTCACTGCAAAATGACAGATCACAACTCTAGACATTACCAATGTAGTACCTAACAGTGAGCCATCAGTGAGAGAAGCAAATGGAAAGACTGAAGCTTATGAGGAAAAAATGATCTCAACACAGGTCATCACTCTCTTCTAAAAAGCAAGATCAACAATTATGATTTCTCTGCTTATTTCTAATATAATAATTACTGATGAGACGTTCTCACATGTGCATTGTACTTGAAGGTTTACATAGCTTTCCTTAAAGCAGCCCAATGAAACAGCCAGGGTACATTTTTTCTCTTTTTAACAGATAAGGAAACAGGCTCAGAGATATTTAGTGATTTCTTTATGTTTATAATTCAAGGAATATTCAAAACTAGATCTCTCCAGACTACAAAACCAGAGTTCTTTCCATTATACATTCAACTTTTCAATCGCAAAGTTATTAATGAATAAAAATGCCCCTGGAGGTGTCTGGAAAGAAATGTCACTTTTAGGGAACAGGGAAATGCTTCCACCTTCACCTTACATTCTCCTCAGCTTATATTAGGACAACTTACTAAGTACTTTAGTCCTCACTTTCAGGCTATACTCAGGAAGCTAAAATAAATGTATAAACAACAACGAGGCAAAAAACGAAAGCTAATAAAAGAAGTGGTTTCTTTATAGGGAGAGAACTTAACTTGATCTCTTAAAAGCCCAACTAATGTGAGACCAATTGGGAGAGATATTGAGAATAGCAATCAATGAGGTTAAATTACTTGAAGCCTACTTGAGGATGAAAACAATGTCTAGGGAAAGTGGAGCCATATGTACTCTGCTCTTCTGTTCAAATTCTAAGGTTTCTTAATAACAAAAACAGCAGTACTTGAAATTTCCATAGCTCTATCTTCAAGGCAATGAATAAACATTAATGGTTGCCAAGAGAATGTCTGTAGAAATTGTCTCCATGGGCTCCAATCCTATTCTGAAACCTTTGGACATATTCTAAAACATCAATGGAAGAACATAAAATCTTCAAAAGGGGAATCAAAACATTTTATTGACAATTAATCAGCTTAATGAGTGCAGTTTGGTGACAAGACACTTTTGGTAGGGAGTTTTTAATCAGCTATAAAACGTTAACACATAAAATGTTTGCCTTAAATACCAAATTAAAATCAAAATCATGTTCGTAAGCAAATTAGTCACTACCACCCCCCTCAAAAAAGTCAATAAATGATCTAGGAACAAATAGTTATGGATCTCAATAAACAAACACTTTCTAGAAAATACAACATTGAAATAAAATAAAATAAAATTAGTTTGTTAAAGGATCTTTTATATTGCTCATCTCTTTTACTATTCTCAAGCATTTCCAAAGCCTGGTTTTCTCATGTTTTTGCAATTAATAAACATGAATAAAATATCTTTATTTGAATTGAAGAAAACTTCAAAATGCATTTATTACTCTGAAAGGAAAATTATTTGGGAAGTTAATGCTTTTAGAAATTAAACTATAGACATATTCTTTAAGAAAAGAAACCTCTTGTGAGTTCTTCTAACTACTCTTCTGGCATAACAATTTAAAAAATTCTTAGTCTCTGGAACAAAATATTTGCGTCCCACCTAAGCTTGCATGATATAGAAGAAAGTGTACTGCATTGAGAATTAAGACAACTATGCTATCAAACAAAATAAACAAGTGAAAGTTTGGGGGAGTTCTCTCCCACTATGTCTTCAATAAAGATCTAATCTAGTTGAATTTTTCACTCTGAATTTGTACCTCACAATAGCTTACAAAGTAATCTAGTAGACAGACTGGCAGTATTTTACTATATGTGAGAGGAAATAACCAGAGCAGTTATGGAAGCAGGAAAAAAAAATCACTTTGGGAGAAAATATTTCACCCTCCAAGTGCTCACAAATTCCAACTAGCTACATTTTTGTTGGTGCACTGCTTAACTGTGCTAAGTGGAATGTTCCCCAGAATCCTTGCTTTTCATGAATATTTTTACACAGTAGTATTATGGATTTTGTAAAGATATTAACTGAAGATACTTTAATTCTTTACTATTTAAAATAGACCTAACAGAATCAATCTATTCCCACAAGGGAGCAGACCAGTCACAAATGACGAACTTAAGGAAAACCAGGCCTTGCTATCCACCCTGCCTCTCCAACCTAAGGATTCCTGGGCCTTTCTATGCATCCTGTGGCCAATTTTTCTTTTCAAATGTGTTGTCTAGAGTGTGAAAGTGTCAGTTAGGTGGTGCAATAGATAGAGTTTTGGGCTTGGAGTCAGGGAAATTCATCTCTCTGAGTTCAAATCTGGCCTCAGACACTGACTAGCTATGTGACTCTGGGCAAGTCACTTGCCCGTTTGCCTCAGTTTTCTCATCTGTCAAATGAGCTGGAGAAAACCATTTCAATATCTCTGCCAATAAAACCCCAAACAGGATCATAAAGAGTTGAATATGATTAAAAAATGACTAAACAATAACTATGGTATAAGCTCCTAAGGGTAGAGTCTATCACACTTTTTCTTTCTGTATCCTAAAAACTTAGCACAGGCTTAGTAGCACATAGTAAGCACTTTAAAAAATGCCATTTGATTGATTTATTCATTAGAGACAGGCTACCAACAAGAAAATAGTTGGTAAGCAATATTAAAAATTAGATTTTAGGAGTGGAGCCCAGATGGCAGAGTAGAAGAAGCACTATGCTTTAAAATAATGCCTTGAATTGATTTCTGGAGTGGCAAAGGTCGGAGTAAAAGACTTTTCTACACCCAGAAACTGAGGAGATTAGAAGGAGAGGTCTGTGACACTGGAGGGGAAGGTCCTTGGAGGTGGTGGTGACATCAGCACCAGCAACTTCTGGGCCCTCAAGTCAGGGGATTGGGTAACTGGTAAGAAAGATACTACAAGAGACCACTTGGCTGGCACTGGGCATAGGACCAAGTGTTATTTGGCAACTCCATTGCCCATACACACTTCCTGGTCACAGTTCCAGGGTAGGGAGAAGTGCTTGCAATCTCAAGGGAGCAAGGGCCTTGAGGAGTACTATTACTTTCAGTCTCAAGTAAGCAGGGTCCTAAGAAGCAGTATTGCCTGTGGTACCAAAGGAACATGGGCCCTGAGGAGCAGTTTCACTTGAAGTCTCAAGGAATCAAGGGTTCAAACAGCAGACCAGGAGGATAGTGACCACACTTCTCCCCTAATCACATCTTGAGAGTACCAAAAATGTCCAAACCCTTAATACTAGCTCTGAAAACAGCAGTGAAAAAAATCTAAAGCTTGAGACAGTGTTCCCCCACTCCCACCATGAAACAGAGGCCAACTTTAATATAAAACTCAAAATGAAGACATATGGTGGGAAAAAAAGAACAAACAACAAAAAAATGAACCTGTCCATTAATAGCTAAAATAGTGACAGGGAAGATCACAACCTCAGAAAAAGACAATAATTTTAAAATAGCTAAATAACAAGCTTCAAAGGAAAAATGTGAATTGGACACAATAGAATAAGAATTCATGGAAGAGCTAAAATATGATTTTAAAAATCAGAGTGGTAGATGAAAAACTGGGAAAAGTAATGAGAATGAAGCAAAAAAAAATTATGAAAAGCCAATTAACAGCTTGGTAAAAGAGGCACACACACACACACAAAAAAAAATACTGAAGAAAATAACTCTTTAAAAAAACAGAACTGGCCAAACAGGCAAAGAGGTACAAAAATTCACTGATAAAAATAACTCCTTAAAAAAGCAGAATTGGCCAAAATGAAAAGAAAATACAAAATCTCACTGAAGAAAATATTTCCTTAAAAACTAGAATAGGGCAAGTGCAAGCTAGTGACTCCATGAGACATCAAGAAACAATAAAACAACAGAAAAATAATGGTAAAAATAGAAGAAAATGTGAAATATCTTGTGGGAAAAAATAACTATTTTGGATATAGATCAAGGAAAGATAACTTAAGAATTATCAGACTAGCTTTTTGCTTGGTGCCTCTCGCGGACCCTGCATGCCAGGCCTCTTGTTCCCTGCCTAGTGAGGAGAGAGGTTTGTTGTCAAGTCACTTCCAACTCTTCCTGACCCCATTTAGGATTTTCATGGTGCAAAGATACTGGAGTGGATGACATTTCCTTTTCAGCTCATTTTATAGACGAGGAAACTGAGACGAATAGGGTTAAGTGACTTTCCTAGGGTCATGCAGCCAAAAAGTGTACGAATTCAGACCTTCTTTCCACTGCACCACACTGCTGCCCCTTGAGTGAGGAGCAATCCATCCCCAAGGACCCCGCAAGACACTCAGTGCCACAGAGGGCGGAGCCAAGATGGAGGAGTAGAAACAGCTCATCCAAGCCACTCTGCCCCCAGATTCCCCCAAACTACGTAAAAGGGGACTCTGAACAACTTCTGGAGCCCCAGCACCCACAGAACTACACAAAGAAGCTAACCGCCCGCTGAGGAAAGCCCAGCAGCCCTGCAGGAAGGTACAGCACAACACTCTGGGAGCCGGCAGCGCGCAGAGCGCGGGGAGCCGAGCCAAGCCCAGGTCTGCGTGAGCCGGGTTTTAGCCCCAGGGCGGCAGGGCCAGCAGCTGGCTGGAGAGACCCCAGAACACCAGGAGCTGTGGCGACTCCAGAATTATCAACATAGACATGCCTAGGACAAACTAAGAGGTTAGTGTCTTATGGACTTTGGGACCAGTATTTGGGGAATGCGTCGGCTTCCTCCCCTGAGGGCTAGAAGCCGCTGAGGAGACATGCCACTTTGTAGTTTTCAGAGGCAGCTCCAGCTCCTGGCCTGCGAACGTAGGGAGATCCAGCGATCAGTCTTGAGGGGTAATCGCTCTTGCTTTAACCTCCCTGGATCTGGATTGTGATCTGGGGTGGAGGTCATGGGTGGGTTGCCAGCTTGCCAGAAACGGAAGTTGTCCCCACCACACACATTAGGGACGAAAGTTTCTGTTTGGCACCAGGCCATACTGTGGCAACAAGCCCAAAAGTCAAGTAATTAAGTGGCAACATGCCAAGGCAAAGGAAACAGAAAAATGCAACGCTAGACTCCTATTTTGGGGGCATAGAGCAGGAAAAGGACTGTGAGGTCAAAAGTCCTGCTCCAAAAGCCCCAGGGGAAAACATGAATGGGTTGCAGGCCATAGAGGACCTTAAGAAGGACTTTAAAAATCAAATAAGAGAAGTGAAGGAAAAATTGTAAAGAGAAATGAGAAGGATGCAGGAAAAGTATGAAATGAGGGTCAACAGCCTGACTGAGGAAAACAACACCTTAAAAAATAGACTAACTCAAATGGCAAAGGAGGCCCAAAAGGGTAATGAGGAGAAAAATGCCTTAAAAAGTCGAATTTGCCAGATGGAAAAAGAATCTCAGAAGTTCACTGAGGAGATTCATTCCTTCAGAATTAGACTGGAGCAAATGGAAGCTAATGACTTTATGAGAGATCAAGGTGCTGTTAAGCAGATCTAAACAAACAAAAGATTAGAAGGCAATGTGAAATATCTCATGGGAAAAACCACTGACCTGGAAAATAGATCCAGGAGAGACAATTTAAAAATTATTGGACTACCTGAAAGCCATGATCAAAGAAAGAACCTAGAAATCACCCTTCAAGAAATTCTCGGAGCGGAGCCAAGATGGCGGAGTAGAAACAGCTCTTCCAAGCCTCTCTGCCCCCAGATTCCCCACAAACTATGTAAAAAAGGGCTCTGAACAACTTCTGGAGCCCCAGCACCCACAGAACGACACAGAGAAGCTAACCTCCCGCTGAGGACAGCCCAGCAGCCCTGCAGGAAGGACCAGCGCAGCAGTCTGGGAGCCAGCAGCGCGCAGAGCACAGAGCGCAGGAGCCGAGCCGAGCCGAGCCCAGGTCCCCGTGAGCTGAGGTTTTAGCTCCAGGGCGGCAGGGCCAGCAGCCGGCTGGAGGAACCCCAGAACACCAGGAGCTGTGGCGACTCCAGAATTATCAACATAGACATGCCTAGGACAAAGTAAGAGGTTAGTGTCCTATGGACTTTGGGACCTGTATTTGGGGAATGCGTCAGCTCCCTCCCCTGGGGGCTAGAAGCCACTGAGGAGACACGCCATTTGGTAGTTTTCAGAGGCATCTCCGGCTCCCAGCCTACAAATCGTGGGGAGATCCAGCGATCAGTCTTGGGGGGTAATCGCTCTTGCTTTAACCTCCCTGGATCTGGATTGTGATCTAGGGTGGAAGTTGTGGGTGGGTTTACAGCTTGCCAGAAAAGGAAGTTGCCCCCCACACGTTCGGGACGAAAATTCCTCTAGCTGTCCTTAAAGCCATAGTGTGGCAACAAGCCCAAAAGTCAAGCAATTAAGTGGCAACATGCCAAGGCAAAGAAAACAGAAAAATGCAACCCTAGACTCCTATTTTGGGGGCATAGAGCGGGAAAAGGACTGTGAGGTCAGAAGTCCTGCTCCAAAAGCCCCAGGGGAAAACATGAGCGGGTTGCAGGCCATAGAGGACCTTAAGAAGGACTTTAAAAATCAAATAAGAGAAGTGGAGGAAAAATTGGAAAGAGAAATGAGAAGGATGCAGAAAAAGTATGAAATGAGGGTCAACAGCCTGACTGAGGAAAACAACACCTTAAAAAATAGACTAACTCAAATGAGAGGCCCAAAAGGGCAACGAGGAGAAGAATGCCTTAAAAAGTCGAATTTGCCAGATGGAAAAAGAATCTCAAAAGTTCACTGAGGAGATTCATTCCTTCAGAGTTAGACTGGAGCAAATGGAAGCTAGTGACTTTATGAGAAATCAAAGATGCTGTTAAGCAGATCCAAACAAACGAAAGATTAGAAGGCAATGTGAAATATCTCATGGGAAAAACCACTGACCTGGAGAATAGATCCAGGAGAGACAATTTAAAAATTATTGGACTACCTGAAAGCCATGATCAAGGAAGAACCTAGAAATCACCCTTCAAGAAATTCTCAAGGAAAACTGCCCTGATGTTTTAGATCCAGAGGGCAAAATAGAGGTTGAAAGAAT
>WOXC01000396.1:0-127500 GCA_011680675.1 Gymnobelideus leadbeateri
CCAATGGCAATAGGCTCTGGTAGTTGTCTTTCCCCCGATATCTAGCCGCCCTCCTTTCCCTGGAGCTCTCTCCCCATTCCTCCCTGCTGACTACATCGTCAGGGCAGTTACAGCTGGAGCCTCATCTCCCCAAGTACCCAACTGTGCTTGTAGCCTGTAGAGTTTCAGAGGGTAATGGGATCTCTTCAAATATCCCTGATAGAGACCCTAGGAACATAGTTCTTTCTTTTTCTTTTTTTTTGAGGCAGAAAGGCAGGGCAATGGGGTTAAGTGACTTGCCCAAGGTCACACAGCTAGTAAGCACTAAGGGTCTGACGCTAAATTTGAACTCCGGTCTTCCTGATTCTAGGGCTGGTGCTCTATTTACTGCTCCACCTAGCTGCCCTGGAACTTAGTTCTAAAGCTAAAAGGAACCTTGGCAGATGGGGGTCAGGGGTCGGTGAATGCAACCTCTTCATTGTCTATATGTCAGCCCTGGGGGCCAACACATTAGGTGGTTTCCCCAAGATCATACAGGCAGCAAGTGTCAGAGGCAAACTCAGATCTTCTGTTTCTAGAGCTAGGGCCCTTGCTATTACTAGCCCTGTTTGAGCCACAACAAACAGCTGCAGGCCCAGGGTCTGGGGCTTGTGTTGGAGTCATACATACACACCTATAATGCACTCAGTGCACCCTGTCTGTTCCCAGGAAAGAAAGGAGGAGCAACGTGGGAGCTTTTGTGGCACATGTTACACATGATTGTGGCTCATTTTAAGTATATTACCTTGGCCACTATGATGTTAGATCCTTAAGGGGAGAGACAATCTTTGTCTCTATCTATCTATCCATTTATCTATCTATCTATCTCTTCTTGCTGAGTGTCATTTATCTACACATACACATTCACATATATTTAAAGGTATGTACCTATAGTTATATATTCACATACACACAGAGACACTCACACACACACGTATTTCAAAATGAACTCGCTTCCATCCCATAGGTTCCCAAAGTGGGTGATACCACCTCCTGAAGGCACCGGAATAATCCAGGGAGCCTGTAGTAGCCTCAGCTACAATTGGGGGGATATTAAAAAAAATAAGGAAACAGAAGAAGCATAAGGAAAGATGAGAAGAAAATTTGGAAAAACCATTTGCACATGTTTCATCTGTTGTGCAACGGAGTCAGAGTCACGCTGATTACATTATTTTCCAAGTAAATACACAAAATGGAACTTATATCCCATTAATAGTCAAATCTGTCAACAGGTCTTAACAAGCAAGTGTTGGCAGGTGAGCATCTTGTGCATTGTCGGGAAGACCAGCATGCATTGGAAGGAATAAGTGACTGTAATGACTTGTTTACAATAAGAAGCTCTACTGTTACATGATGCAATACTGTGTTATCAAAAATTCAATGCAGGAAAACCCCCCACAAATTTACATTAAATTAATTGAATTTAAGATGTCTTTTTAAATTATTTTTTAATGATGCAAATAAAAAAAACTGTTAGAGGGTGAAAGTAAATTTCCAGTGGGGTGTTGAGTAAGTTTTTTGTTTTGTTTTTGTTGTTGTTGTTGTTTTTGAAAAGGACGGATTAGGTCAAATAGGTTTGGAAACGTCTGATCTAAACCATGGATATTATGGAGTCAGTGGATCCCGGTTTAAATCTTGCCTCCCTTTCTTACTTCCCGAGTGCTTATCACCAGATTTCTTGCTCTGGAGCATGTTGAAGGTCCCCTCCAATCCTCAGCCCATGATCTTAGGACTCCTCTGGGGTCAGAAGCAGGGTGGGAGTATTACACCCATTTCGCAGAAGGTAAAGGGCCTTGCCTTGCCTCTGCTCCCTCAGGCTCTGTCTTTTTAGTCACCGAGCCCTAGAGTTCAAAGCTGCAATGACTAATGCAGCCTCCAAATGAGGCATTCTAGGCATAGCATGTCCTTTCAGAAGCACAATATTAATTAGGACAAGACCCCTGTGACTGAGGGCAGTGGTCAGTCTGAAAAGGATTCAGAGGAAGGGGTCAGGACAACAGAAGACCCCAAAGCCTGGCCTCTTAAGGATCATTTGAGGGATCTGGGGAGAGTCTCAAAGAAGACCAATCAACCTCTTCTGCTTTTCCCCTGAGGGTGAGTCTAGAAGCAACAGGAAGCGACAATAGGCAGGCTGAGGCTTGAGGTCAGAAACAGTTTCCAAGTGGTTAGCATTACTCTGTAGAGGAATAGACCCCCTCTGATAATAGTGGCTCAACAGCACTATAGACCTTCCAGAGAAGGTTGGCCAATGGCTTTGGAGGGCTGTTCTCATAGAAGACATTCCTCTACCACAAGGGTTCTCCACCTTTGGTGACCTGGACCCCTTGGGCAATCAGTCTGGAGAAGCCTAGGCAACCTTTCTCAGAATAACATTTTGATGTCCCCCCCAAAAAAACACATAGGTTACAAAGGAAATCAATCAATTTTTTAAAAGAACAAGTTCACAGACCCCAGGTTAAGGACCCTCATTACAGGCAGTGAGGTAGGGCAATGTACAGAGTGCTGACCCTAAAATCAGAAAAACCTAAGTTCAAAAAGAGCTTCATACATTTACTAGAAGCTGGGGCAGCTGGGGCAGCTGGGGCATCTAGGTGACACCGTGGATAGATTCCCAGGTCTGGGGTTAGGAAGACTCACCTTCCTGAGTTCAAATCCAGCTTCAGACACTAGCTGTGTGACCTTGGACAAATCACTGGACCCTGTTTGACAGTTTCCTCATCTGTAAAATGAACTGAAGGAGAAAATGGCAAACCACTCCAGTATCTTTGCCAAGAAAACCCCCAAATAGGGGGGTTGGGCACGACTGAACAAACACTTACTAGTTGTGTGATCCTGGGCAAGTCCCTTAATTTCTGTTTACCTCAGCTTGTTCAACTGTAAAAACAGCACCCAGCTCCCAGAGTTGTTGTCAAGATCAAGTGAGATAATATTTGTAAAGTGCTTAGCACAGGACCTGGCACAGAGTGCTTGCTATAAGTGCTAGCTGTTGTCATTTCCGTTGTTTCAGGCTAGCAAAACATTTGGACCTGTCAGTTCACTGTTACAGGGAACTCTCAGGGGAGAAAACTCTCTCAACCCACCAACTCATAGTTGGGAAACTATAGAGCAATCTCAGAGAATTTCCTGGGGGACCTGAGGTCCAAGTTGCCAGGTGATAGGAAGCTCGAGAATCCAAGTGTGTCTGGCTCCAAGGACAGCCCTCTGGCCACTCGGGCACCTGCCCCTGCTGCTGCTCTTACTGAAGTAGCTAGTCTAGGTAACAGTGGCTCCCTTTTTCTATGTGGAAAAATAAACTCATCAGAACTCCTCGATGTCCTCCCAAACATGAGCTCAGCTGGAGAAGGTCCGGGCTGTCCCCATGTGTCTACTGTGAAGATAGCAAAATGTATGAAATGAAGTCAGAATGTGGCGATTCCCCGTTCCCAGAGATGCCTCCTCAGTGGGAGCTTCTTCCTGGGGAAGCAGTTGCTCAGGGCTGGATTACAGCCCAAGACAGAGCCTGGCGCCAAGAGTAGGGAGCCTTGGGTTTGTGCAAGTTTCTCTAAGAGAAGGTTGACAAATGAGCTCTGGGAAAAATGGGCCCTGACACATGCCCCCAGTAAGCTCTCAAGCACTCCCTCCCCTTCCTTCTGTTCCTCTTGTTTTCTCTTCTTCTTCCTCTCTCTTTCATTCTTTCTTCTTTCCGTTTTTCCTTTCTCTTCCTTCTTGTTTTTATTCCTTTTCTCCCTCCTTTTCTTTCTTCTTCCATTCCTTCTTTCCTTCCTTCCTTTCTTCCTTCCCTTCTTCCTTCTTTTCCTCCTTTCTTCCTTTCTTCTTTCTTCCCTTCCCACCTTCCCCCTGTCCTACAGGAAATGGCTTATTTTTTCTAAAAGGTTTCCTTAATGCTTCCATGATTAGAAGAGACAAGTTCAGCCCAGCACCACCCTGCCTCCCCCTTCAGGGTTTCTTCAGCCTGGTTTCTCTAGTCATCCTGCTGGGAGGCTCCCTCTGGCCTCTATAGGGGCAGCAATCTCCATGGAGCCTTTAAAAATGAGACTCCACCTAGCCAAGCCACACCAGCCCCTGGCAGCCCCCTCCCAAGAGCCCAGTCTTTCCACAAACATCCCAAAACATTTTAACAAAAGCAGACAAGTGTGAAACATACTGAGACAGTGCTTTCCTCACAAGAGTATTTTCAGCCTTGCCAACCATGGTGTGCCTTCTCCAGTTTCTATATACTTGCACAGGAGGTCCGCCAGACCTAGAATGTGTTTCCTCTTCCTCCCTGCCTCCAATAATCCTACTTCCTTCGAAGATGGACTTTGGGACCACCACCAGGAAGCTTTCCCAGATTGCTCCAGATCAAAAGTCACCCTTTGAGCTTGTACTTGGCACATGACTTTTAGATGTCTGTTGATGAACACTGGTGACTTTGTTTCCCAAAGTCCAGCATGGCTCTTCCACTGTAGCCAGGTTGAACACAGGAGACACTGCTTGTTCAGTGATTTGGAGATCATGGTGCAATTAGAGAAAGCTCCCTCCCATCCACACGCACAAACCATTACCCAGAGCAGGTCTGCTCCTCTGTTTGCTTTTGTATTATGTCAGAAACTATCAACATTAATTTTTCAATTTCCATAATTTCTGAAATTGTAAACTCTGAGACAAAACCCAAGGCCTTTTAATTCATTTCATGCTGTCTGATACATTCCATGTCCATGGAAGAACTCACTAAATATCACTGGCTCTTCCTGTGACAACTGAGATCTTGCAGACCCCTCCACAGAGCAGTTGCTGGAAAGCCAGATTCTGAGTGGGAAGACATGGAGTTGGAAGGAAGGGCAAGCTCCCCTTATCTATGTGAATCCATTTATCCATCTGAGATCTGGCTGGGCCATGGGTACATGTGCCAATGCCCATTTTTAGGCAAGCTTTTGTTGGGAGGAGTAGAGAAAGTCACCAAATGTTCTACTGCCTGCCCATGACTGAGCAAACACTTCAGAAATGAAAGTGATTTTACACCTCATTTCGAACACACATATACGCACGCACGAGCACACACACACACACACACATGCAACACACACACTTGCACACACATACATACTTGCACACACATACACACATATGCATGCATATACACATATGCATGCACACACATATGCATGCACACACACACACACACACACACACACACACACATACATACACACACAAATGCCTCTGCTATCTCTCCCCATCCCTAGGAACAGCCTGGGAAAGGGAAAATTTTTGTCTTGTTTTCAGTTCTGATTTCCCTCTTCACAAAGGACCTTTAAGAAGTAACGGATCTGTCAAGATGCCAAAGGGACTGGAGGAGTCCAACCATAGCTCTAGGTCATGCTCAGATAGTCCTTTAAGAATTGTAAGGCATGTTACATAATCCATCCCTCTGACACATCTAGGAAGTTCCTCTAGTCACTGTGCTAGGTATGCAAAAGAAAAACCAGAAGAGGTCCTGCCCTCAAGGAGATTATAGTCTTCATACCTCTCCTTTGATCCTCACAACAACCCTGTGAGCTAGGTATTATTATTCCTATTTTTACAGATGAGAGAACTGAGGCCTTCCTGACTCTGAATCCAGCGGCCTCACCATCAGGCCATGCTCTGGACAGACATACAAGGTGATAAACAATAGAACCACTCCCATCTTAGGATTTTTTCCTTAAACCAGTGATCCTAAAGTTCTGTGAATTCTAGTGACTTCTTGTCTTTCATTCCCCATGGTTTAAAACCTAAGAAATTCAGTAACTTCACTTAGAGCAGCACAGAGACTTAGAAGTGGATGAGACAGGGGCGGCTAGGTGGCGCAGTGAATAGAGCACCAGCCCTGGAGTCAGAAGGATCTGAGTTCAGATCCGGCCTCAGACACTTAACCCACACAAACAAAAACCTAGCCGTGTGACCTTGGGCAAGTTACTTAACCCCAATTGCCCTAAAGGGGCGGCTAGGTGGCACAGTGAGTAAGAGCGCTGGCCTCGGAGTTGGGATGACCCGAGATCAAATCCGGCCTCAGAAAATGAGCACCCACACATAATGACTAGCCGTGTAACCTTGAGCAAGTTACTTAACCCCAATTGCTTTAAAAAAAAAAAAGTGGATGAGACCTCAGGGACCACCAACTTCCCCCATATAGTAAGGAAACTGAAGACCTGGAATTTTCAGTGACCCATCCAAAATTACATAGGTAGTAAGGAAAAGAGGCAGGATTTGAACCCAGACTCCCTGGACACAAATCTTTTGTCTCATAATGCCTACCAATAGTCATCAATGGGATAGTCCTAGAGATAGGTATGCTCTGTCAAGATACCCTGGGGCTATCTTTTTGGCCTCAATAGGATTTGGTGAATTCAACAATTTCCTCACCTAGAAAATTAGTGTCTTGGACTCAATGTAAGGCTCATTCCAGCTTTAAAAGTCCGGGAGACTGAGTTTGGGCTCTCACTGCAGAATGAGGGTCAAATTTGGGATGAGGCAGCTCCCTATATGGGGCAATTTCAAGGGAATGTTTCCCTGTCCCCTGATACCTCCTATGCCCAGATTTCTGATACTGAATTTTTTTACAATTAGAATTTCATTACTTTGGCTTAACTTTTTTTTTTCACCTTGATAAAACAAAAGTCATATTTGATAGGATCCTTGCCCGAGAGCCCTTTCTCACGGAGTGAAGGGAAGACAGAATCCATGGCTTCTACCTAAATTTGCTGAAGGGAGAATCAGAGGACACCAGTGAAGGTAGGGGAAGGAAATGGATGACTGTGGGCTTCGGAGATGAACTGTGCAAAGACATGAAAGCAAAACTTGGAATGTTGACTATGAAGAACAAGAAACAGTCGAGAAAGTAAGGTGCCATAAGCTTGAAAAGGAAACACTGTGAAGGGCTTTCAGTTCTGAGTAGAGGAGTCTGTATTTCATTCTAGAGGGAACAGAGAACCTCCAGAAGAGGGGAGCAGGGCAGCACCATGGTCAGCACTGTGCTTCCAGGAAATCAATCCTCTTCTTAGCTGGCAGGAAGGGTATAGAAAATCTACCATGCCAGGAGTCAACAAGGCTCCCCTCTAATATTGGATTACCCTTGGAGATCTCTACCGTCACTGGGTTTGCCAGCCACCAGTTGCTACTGCTTTGTGTCATGCAGGCTAATTGTTACTCATTTGTATTCCCAGACCAGCTGTATTTTATTATGAAGAAAACATTTTTTTAATCTAATAAATTAAAAAAAAATTAGAAGAGTGATGACAGGGAGGCAGGCATAGAGGCTAAAGAGGATATAAGGTTAGTAGAAGGTTCACTTGCCCCAACAGCCAAGCAAATGCTGGTCAGAAAGGCCAGTATTCTCTGGTTATCTCAGTAATAGAAAGAGTTTTCTTCCTGAAGTGGGATTGCAAGTTGAAAAGTACCATCTAACCCCAGGGGAAAGACCAGGAATAGTTAGTGATAGAGGTAGAGAGCCAGATTTAGGCTTGATACTGGAGAGAACTTTTCTACCAATAAAGCTTTCTCAAAGCAGAATGAGTTGCTTCCTTCCATGAAGGATCTTCAAGAAAAGTTTGGTTGACCACTTGCTTGTCAGGAATACTGGAGAGAAGATTCTTCTTCAGGTGTGGGTTAGCCTCAGTGGGCACTGGGGTCCCTTCCAGCTCTGCTATTCCATCATTCATTAATCTAAACACCCCCCCAATCCTTGTTTTACAGATGTGGAAAATGAGTCCCAAAGAAGGGAAGTGACTCAGTCAAAGTCATACAGCTGGCAAGAAGCAGAGCCAGGATTCCTACCCAAGCCTTCTAGTGCTGAGTCTGGAGTCCTTCCCAATACAACCAATAATTTTCAAGGCTATAGTTTCATGATTACCCATTCCTGATTCAAGCTAAAAAGTGAGGTCAAACCCACCTGTGAAGGGCATGAATTGAAGTATACTTTTTAATTCTAGACTCAGAGAGAAATTTCTATTTTGCCACATATAGGCCTCTGACCTTGCAATTCATGTTGGAAAGAATGTCTAAATAGTGAAGCCCAAGTGACCAGGAGTAGATTGACCAGCTTGTTAAATCACCCTGCTGTGGGCTATAGGGCTGCAAAATAATCAGATGGTTCAGATCTGAACCTGGACAGAGTGGGCTGACTCAAAACTAAAGCAAACAAATAAGCAAACACATTACATTCACTCATCAGGCATTTATAAGGAGCATATGTTAGCCAAGCACTGTATTAGGAAATCTCTAAGGTATGATCTGAACTCCGGAGATATAATGGCAAAAAAGAAAAATTGCCCCTGACCTAAAGCAGCTGACATTCTACCACAAGAAAACGTGTAGACAGATAAGAATGTGAAAACTATGCTGAAGTAAAATGGAGGGAGAAGTGAATGGGACTAAGGAGGACAAAGACCTGGGGAACACGAGGAGGACTTCCCACAGCAAGTGGCACTACCCTCTTGTTCCACTTACATTCATGGTGACTTCCCTAACCATAACTCCCTTTCCCGGTCACTTCTCACCTCTCCATTTTGGTTTTCATGTTAGAATGCAAGTTCATAGAGAGCAGGGACTGTCTCTATTTGATATTTGTATAACTGGTCCTTAACACAATGCTTAGCACATATTCAGTACTTAATAAATGCTTCTTACTCATTCATGAATTTGGAAAGACTAGAGGGGATTATTAGAGCAGAAAGTTATAAACATTCTAAGTTGCAATCATTGAATAGATTATTTTGACTCAATTGTTCTTCTTATCTATGAAGTCAGGATTTATTTCTGGAGATAGATATTATAAAATTTATTTTAAAAATAAATCAAAAAATGAAGCCAAGATGGTGGAGAAAAGGCAGGGACTTGCCTGAGTTCTTCCAAATTCCCCTCCAAGCAACTTTAAAATAATGCCTCAGAATGAATTCTAGAGTGGCAAAATTCACAAAAGGATGAGTGAAATGATTTTCTAGCCCAAGACCACTTAGAAAATCAGCAGGAAAAGTCTGCTGCAACAGGGGGAGAGGAGTACAGGGCAGTACAGGCAATGCCAGGACAACAGCAGGCCTTGGGGGCAATTGAATTGTCATCAGTGACTTCTGGAGCTCTCAGTCCACAGATAGTAAAAGGATCAGACAACTAGTAAGAAGGAGATTTGGTGGGGGGGGGTCCTTTTGTCAGCACTGGATGCAGGATTCTGTCATACTGCTCATATGTGGATCCAGGTCATAGTCCTAGGGCAAGGAAGAGCACCACCACACCAGAGCTTGCTGCCTCAGGGAAGCAAGGATCCTGGTCACAGTTCCAGGGTGAAAATGAGGGGTTGTGACCACTCGCATACCAGAGTAGTACTCTGGGCAGGAGAGGAGTAAACAAACCTCTCCTTAGGTCACACCAGCTTAGAAGAATTGAAAGCTTACAATCCCCACAGAACTAGCTCTGAAAACAGTTGCACTAAAAAAACATTCTAAAGCTTGAAACAATGTACCTTGCACCCCAGGAGCAGAGCCCAACTTTAATACAAAACTAAAAGTCCAGAAATAGGCTGGGAAAATGAGCAAACAACAACAAATCCTGCAGACAGAAAGTTACTGTGGTGACAGAAGAAAATTAAAAAGTCAAAACTGCTACATCCAAAACCTCATAAAGAAAAATATGAATTGGCCTCAGGACCCAAAAAAATTCCTGGAAGAGATCAAAAAATTTTAAAATTCAAATAAGAGAGGTAGAGGAAAAACTGGGAAAATAAATGACAGTGATGGCAAAAAAAAATCATGAGAAAGGAGTCAAAAGTCAGGTGAAGGAGGAAAAAAAATACTGAAGAAAATAATACCTTAAAAAACAGAATAAGCCAAATGGTAAGACAAACATAAAAACCCACTGAAGAAAAGAGCACCTTAAAAAGTAGAACTGGTCAAATTGAAAAGAAAAATTTTAATATGGGAGCAGCTAGGTTGCACAGTGAATAGAGCACCAGCACCAGTCCTGGAATCAGAAGGACCTGAGTTCAAATCCAGCCTCAGACACTTAACACTTAGCAGCCGTGTGACCTTGGGCAAGTCACTTAATCATAATTGCTCTGCCTTCCCCTCCCCCCAAAAAAGCAAAAATAAAAAAAAATTAAAAAGAAAGTGAATAAGAAATCATTTAAAAGAAAAATTGGCCACATGGAAAAAGAGGAAGAAAAATGCACTGAAGAAAAGCACTCCTTAAAAAGTACAATTAGCCACCCAAAGACCCCAGTTTTGGGGATAAGAATGCACTATTTGACAAAAACTGCTGGGAAAACTGGAATACAGTATGGCAGAAACTGGACATAGACCATTATCTAACACCATATACCAAAATCAAGTCCAAATGGGTGCATGATCTAGGTGTAAAGGATGATACTGTAAGCAATTTGGGAAAGCAAGGAATAGTTTACCTGTCAGATCTGTGGAGAGGGGAAGACTTTAGGACCAAACAAGAATTAGAGAGCATTATAAAATGCAAAATGGATAATTTTGATTACATTAAATTGAAAAGCTTCTGTACAAACAAAGCCAATGTAACCAAGATCAAGAGGGAGGTGGGAAATTGGGAAAGAATTTTTACAACTTGTGTCTCTGATAAAGGACTCATCTCTAAAATTTATAGAGAATTGAGCCAAATCTATATGAATACAAGTCATTCCCCAATTGATAAGTGGTCAAAGGATATGAACAGGAAATTTTCAGAGAAAGAAATTAAAGATATCTATAAGCATATGAAGAAATGCTCTAAATCACTATTAATTAGAGAAATGCAAATCAAAACAACTCTGAGATACCACATCCCTCCAGTCAGATTGGCTAAGATGACAAAACAAGAAAGTGACAAATGCTGGAGAGGATGTGGACAAATTGGAACACTAATACATTGCTGGTGGAGTTGTGAACTTATCCAACCATTCTGGAGAGCAATCTGGAATTATGCCCAAAGGATTATAAATAATTTCATGCCCTTTGACCCAGCCATACCACTTCTAGGGTTATATCCCAAAGAGATCATAGAAGTGGGAGGAAGACCCATATGTACAAAAATATTTTTAGCAGCCCTTTTTGTGGTTGCAAAGAATTGGAAACTGAAGAGGTGCCCATCAATTGGGGAATGGCTAAACAAGCTGTGGTATATGAATGTAATGGAATATTATTGTGCTATAAGAAATGAAGAGGTGACGGATTTCATAATTACTTGGAGAGACTTATACAAACTGATGCTGAGCGAGAAGAGTAGAATCAGAAGAAATCTGTATACAATCACAGACATACCATATCTGTGATGACCAACTATGACAGACTGGACTCTTTTCAGCAATGCAGTGATATAAGTTAATCCCAAAAGACTCAAGAAAGTGAGAAATGCGCCATCCAGAGATATAACTAGAATCCCGAGGGAAGCAAACTAAATGATCTTGTTCTTTTCATTGTTTGGTTTTATTTCTTCCTTATCATCTTTCATACCACCTAGTACAATACGCCTTTGTAATTGGAATAATGTCTAATTTGAATGCATTTGCAGATCATATACTGGACTATATGCTGTCATGTGGGGAGGGGGGAGGGAAGGAAAGGAAATTTGAAAATCAAGGAACTATGTAATTGAATCTTGTTAACTGAAACTAAACTAATAAATTAATTTTTAAAAAAAAGTATAATTAGCCAAATGGAAAATGAGATGCAAAAACTCAATGTGGAAAATGATTCCTTAAAAATTAGAATTGCACAAGTGGAAGCTAATGACTCCATGATCCATCAAGAGATAATAAAATAGGACCCGAGTTCAGATCTGACCTCAGACACTTGAAGCACACACAAACAAAAACCTAGCCATGTGACCTTGGGCAAGTTACTTAACCCCAATTGCCCTCCAAAAAGCAAAAAAAAAAAGAGAGAGAGAGAGATAATAAAAATCAAAAGAATGAAAAAATATAGAAGAAAATGTAAACTATCTCATTGTAAAAACAATTGACCTGGAAAATAGATCCAGGAACAAAAAAATATGTGTGTGTGTGTGTGTGTGTGTGTGTGTATTAAAATGTAGTATTTTATTTGTTCCCAATTACATGTAAAAATTATTTTAACAGTGGTGGCATTTTTTATCCTATTTTTGTTCTTGGTTTTTTGTTTTTATTTTGTCCCAAGTGGAGTTTTTATCTTGGTGAAAATGACAACAACTACAAACAACAAAAGAGACTCATAAAATGAAATTCACTGAATAAACAGTATTTATTATGGAAACATCAGAAAATTGGAAGCTGAACCTCCTGAGTGAGTTCTCCTCTTCCCTTCATGGCCTCATGGCATTCTGCTTCTCCTTAATTTTTAGGTGTTTTGCATCCTAGTGTGCTTTTAACATCTTCAAACTCTAGCCCACTGTTTGATTTGGCCTCACTATCCAAATCCATTGTGAGTTCCACTCACTGAATCTTTCTTTTTTTATTTTAATGTTTTATTTATTTTATTTTTAATGTATGGAACAAACCAAGCATTTCCATAACATATAATCTTTTTTAAAAAAAGGTTTATTGCACATGAGACTATAAGTTTATTATGTACAATTTGCTTTTCTTTTTAAATATATATTAAAGTTACCATGTAAATTTATTTTATTTAGCTCCAAAATTTCTCCTTCCTTCCCTTCTTTCCCACCTTCAATGAGAAGGCAAACAATTTGATATAGGTTATACGTATGCAGTCATGCAAAACATATTTCCATATTAGTCATATTGTGAAAGAAATCATAGACCAAAAAATGAAATAAAAATAAAGTCAAGAAAAAGTATGCTTCAGGCTGCATTTCAGCTCCATTAGTTCTTTCTTTGGAGGTAGAGAGCATTTTTCATCATAAGTCCCTCAGGATTGTCTTGGATCAATGTATTGCTGAGAGTAGCTATGTCATCCACAATCAATCATCATACAATATTGCTATTACTGCATACAATGTTCTCCTGGTCCTGCTTATTTCATTTTGCATCAGTTCATAGAAGTCTTTCCATGTTTTTTTTTTTCTGAAAGCATCCTGCTCATTATTTCTTATAGCATAATAGTATTCCATCACAATCACATGCAACAACTTGTTAAGCCATTCCCCAATTGAAGGACATACCTTCAATTTCCAATTATTTGCCACTACTAAAATATGTTATTAAAAAAATTTGTACATATAAGTTTTTTTTTCTGTTTATTTTTTTCTCCCTCTGGGACACAGTTCTAGTAGTAGGTTTGCTTAGTCAAAAGATAGGCATGAGGGGCGGCTAGGTGGCGCAGTGAATAGAGCGCCGGCCCTGGAATCAGAAGGACCTGAGTTCGGAGCCGGCCTCCAACACTTAATCCACACAAACAAAAACCTAGCCGTGTAACCTTGGGCAAGTTACTTAACCCCAATTGCCCTAAAGGGACGGCTAGGTGGCGCAGTGAGTAAGAGCGCCGGCCTCGGAGTTTGGATGACCCGAGATCAAATCCGGCCTCAGAAAATGAGCACCCACGAATAAATAATGACTAGCCGTGTAACCTTGAGCAAGTTACTTAACCCCAATTGCTTTAAAAAAAAAAAATTAAAAAAAAAAAGATAGGCATGGTTTTATAGACCTTTGAGCATAGTCAGGAAAAATAATTTGAAAAATATTGGACCACCTGAAAGTCATGATAAAAAAAAGAGAGAGCCTAGATATCATCTTTTAAGAATTTATCAAAGAAAAGTGCCCCTACATTCTTAGAACCAGAGGGAAAAATTGAAATTGAAAGAATCCAATGTCCTAAAGAATCCAATCTCCTAAAAGAGATCCCAAAATGAAAACTCCCAAAAATATTATAGCCCAATCCTAGGGCTCCAAAGTCAAGAAGAAAATATTGCAAGAAGGCAGAAACAATTCAAATATCATAGAGTCAGAGTTAGGATTGCACAAGACTTTGCAGCTTCTATGTTAAAGAATCAGAGAACTTGGAATATGATGTTCTGGAGGACAAAGGAGCTAGGATTACAACCAAGAATCACCTACCCAGCAAAACTGAGTATAATCTGGGGCAGCTAGGTGTCAGAGTGAATAGAGCACCGGCCCTTGCTTCAGGGGGACCTGAGTTCAAATCCAGCCTCAGACACTTAACACTTACTAGCCCTATGACCTTGGGCAACCCACTTAGCCCTAATTGTACTGGCTCCCCACCTCCAAAAAAAAAAAAAAAGACTTTTCAAGCATTCTTGAATAGAAAATTTAATTTTCAAATATAAGACTCAAGAGAAACATAAAAGTGTAAATAGGAAAGATAAATAATAAATGATTCAATAAGGTTAAACTCTTGATATTCCTACGCAGAAAGATGATACTTCTAACTCCTAAGAACATTCTCATTTTAGGGCATTTAGATTGAATATACATAGGTAGATGGCATGTGTGTGAGTTTAATATGATGAGATGATATCTAAAAAATGAAATAAAATTCAAGGATGAGAAAGAAAAATGCATTGAAAGGAGGGGGAAAGAGAGGTAGAATAAAGTAAATTATTTCACTTAGAAGAGGCACAAAAGAACTTTCAAAGTGGAGGAGAAAATGGGGGGTAGTGGAGGGGAGTGCTTGAGCCTTACTTTCATCAGAATTGTCTCAGGGAAGGAATAATATACACAAACTGTATTACCCTACAGGAAAGTGGGGGGGGGGGGGCGGAAAGGGAGGCAGTAGTCAGAAGCATGATATGCAGGGTGAAAGGAGAAAGAAAGAAAGAAAGAAAGAGTAGGATAAACAGGGGGAAAATAGGATAGATAGAAATACACAGTTGGTAGTTATAACTGTGAAAAAATATTTGCAAGTTTCTCTGATAAAGGCTTCATTTCTCAAATGTATAAAAAACTGATTCAAATTTATAAGAATACAAGTCATTGCCCAATTGATAAATGATTAAAGGATATGAACAGACTGTTTTCAGACAAAGAAATAAACGTTACCAATAGTCATACAAAAAAATATTCTAAATCACAACTGATTCGAGAAATTCAAATTAAAACAACTTCACGATACTGCACCATGCCTATCAGATTGGCCGATATGACAGAAATGGAAGATGTCAAATGTTGGAGGGAATGTGGGAAAATTGAAAACCATGCAATATTGGTGAGTTGTTAACTGACACAACCGTTCTGGAGAGCAATTTGGATCTATGCTCAAAGGGCTATAAAACCATGTATATACCCTTTGACCACTGCCAGGTTTGTATCCCAAAGAAATCATTAAAAAATGAGAAAGGATCCACATGTACAAAAATATTTATATATAAGTTCTTTTGTGGTGACAAAGAATTGGAAACTGAGGGGATCCCCATCAATTGGGGAATGGCTGAAGAAGCTGTGGTATATGATTGTGATGGAATACAGTTGTGCTATAAGAAATGACGAGCGGGATGATAATGGGGCGGGGGGAGGATGCAAAGTGAAGTGAGCAGAACCAGGAGAACACTGTACACAGTAAAGAGCAACACTGTATGATGATCAACTGTGAAAGACAGTTATTCTCAGCAATACAATGATCCAAGACAATACCATAGGATTTCTGATGAAAAATGTTCTCTACCTCCATAGAATGAATTAGAATCTCAAAGCAGATTGAAGATCATTTTTAAAATTTTCTTTCTTTTTTTTTGGTCTGCATTTTCTTTCACAACATGACTAATATGGAAATATGTTTTGCAAGACATTTGAACATGTCTAACATATCAAATTTTTTTGCTTTCTCAAGGAGGAAGAAGGGGAAGGAGGTAGAGAATTTGGAACTTAATTCTTTTGAATTGTTTTTTATATTTAATTGGGGAAAATGAAATATTAAATTAAAATATCAAGGTAATATGCCCATCAAAATTTTTAAATAATAAAGTATACTCTCTCAGTTATTTAGCATATTTGAGAAATCTATGGAAAATTCAGAAAAAAAATTTAAGTAGAAAAAAATTGTCATTAGAAAAAAAAAAATCACCAAACAGGAACTTGTCCTGTTTTTTCTTTGCCATTAGGTATTTGGGTCTTCTCATTAACTCTTTCCTGAGCCCAACCACTGGGTTCCTGCTGCAGAGCTGCCAATTAACTGAAAGGAAATCCTGTCTAGACTAGATAGCATCTAAGTTTTTTTTATTATTATTATTTTTAAAAGTCCTAGTTTTTATCTCTTGATTTTGCTGTGGTTGAGTTTTCTGAAATACCAATTAAAAACTTCAATTTACATACATCCTGTTCCTCAAGTCAGTGGTCACTGAAATTCAGGGGAACTGTTAGCAGCCCTTTAAAGGGGAGTGGGGAGTGCAGAGAAGGAAGGGGGAAGGAACAGAGGAGGGTTCAGTTATGTGGTTCTGATGAGTCTTTCTACAAAAACATTTACTTTTAAAGAACTTACTATCATTAAAACTACCCCCCGTGATATCAGTTAACTTTTTCTAAAATGGAAAATGTCAACTATATTTATAATATTTTCAAAATATGTGAACATAAATTAGGTAAAATTTGTCACTTCTAAATTATCCAGAGTAAATTCACATTTATATTGTATATTTAAACTGGGCCTTGCCATCTGCCCCTCCACACAACTCTCAGAACTTGAGGATCTTTCCATTCATTCTACATATAGGCTGCCTCCAAATTTAATCTCTTTTCAAGCAGGGATGGCTTCTCTTTTTTCATATATTTCCCCAGCACTTAGCATAATATTTGGCAGATTGCAAGCCATTCTGGGTTTCCATTCATTTTTCAGGCATATCTATAGTAAAGGTGAGATCTGCTCCTCTGTTTCCCTTCCTCTGTGTCTATGGATGATGGCTTTGTGGTATGATTTTTTAAAGGGTGGGGGCAGTGCAGACCCACGTCTGCCTCCCACCTGGAACATTTATTAGTTGTGGGATCTTAGGCAAGGCCTCAAACTTCTTTGTACCTCCAATAAATAAAGTAATGTAAATACTATAAATAATAAATATAAAATACTAATACTATAAATAAGAAACATAAAATAATAAATACAAAAATATTATAAAATATTGATCTGGGTTGAAATTTTGCCTCTACTACTTCCTAGCTCTATGACTTTGGCCCAGACACTTAACCTCCCTAGGCCTCAGTTTCCCCTTAGGTAAAATAAGATGACCATACTGGAGGGGCTATGAGGTCCCAAATCTGTGGTGATATGCCAAAAATCTCATAGGAGAGGCCCTGGAATTTGCCTGGAGTCTCTTTAATCAATTCAGTAACACCCCTAATGAAGAGGGTCTGTCAAGGGCTCACCATGATCAGAGAGAGAGAATTCCCCTTTTCCTCGAACTCTGGGCACATCCTCCATCACACTTGTCAATCCCTCCAGTAATAATAAGTCTTCTAACTTTTTATTTTCTTGTAAGTTGGCCAGGTGCATCTGAACCTGGTATGTCTTTTGGCCATGTTGCTCAAATGTCATGATCATGAATACTCATGATATATCTCTCCACGGCACTTTGGCCACTCCGAATTTGATTCTTTGGAGGTTTGCCATCACACAGCATCACAGAAAGGATTGGCTTTGGCTCCAGGAAGCAGGTTGTTATGGCTGAAAGGACTGAAGATTATGTTGAGAAAAAAGAATGGGGTTTAAGGTTTCAAGACCACTACCTTGAGAGTCAGGATGGCAACAGATAATGAACTCAGAATGCCTCCTTATCTTATCACTAACATGAAAGTGGAACATTTGTTGATGATGGCAAGATTAAGGGTATATTATTTCATGGGAAATAAGCAAGTTGAAGAATTGGAAGAAGAGGGAAATTGTAGGCTAACTCATTGATGAAAGAAGGGGAGTATCCTAAGAGATCAACAGAGAACAGATACCAGAATTTTGATTGAATGGTAGGTATAGATTCAAAGGAGAAATTACTAGGTGGAGAACCTGGAATTGTCAATGAGGAGCAAGGAATATCTCAATGCCCCTGGCTCTTCCAATAAGCTAGAGGTCTATGTTATCAATGGTAGGAAAGATAGCCAGGGAGGCTGTGTCATCAGGAGGCAGAAGATGAAAGGAGTTGGAAAGAAAAAGATTCATGATGAAAGGCAGTTTGTTATTTACAGAGCAAGTATCCCAGAAATCAGAGTGAAAAGGCAGGGAGCTTTGAGCATGACATTGGGGTGGGGTATTGAGGGAAATGAGAATAAGGGAACTGGAAGTGGGAGAGGGAGAATGGGCTTTGAATAATGGAAACCAGGGATTCAGGATCATTGGGATGGGGAGAGTATGACTGGATAGGAGTTCATTAATAACTGATGAATGAGTTTAAATGAGTTCTTAATATCACTAAGGGTTTGATGTCATGGGGGAGTCCACTACAGCTATTAGACAGCTCAGGTGAGGAGAGGGAAGTGGAAGGGGAGCTGATGGAACAACACTTGTCTCCCATCCCTGCAGACAGGCCAGTCAGGAGATGGGGGAAGGACAGCAGAAAGAGTGACTTCACATAAGACATTCTAAAAGCCTGAGCATTTTCCCCTGTTCATCTCCCTCATCTCTGCATCCTGGTTTCAAATAACAGCTAAATTCTCACATTCTGCAAGAATCGTCTTCCTAAACATTAGTGCCTGTCCTTTGAGAGTATCTTTAGCTTCTCCCACATGTGTCTTATTTGAATATGATTATTTATGTTGTCTTTCCAAACAGACTTTAAGCTCCTTGAGAGCAGGGATTGTTGTTTGGTTTATTTTGCTTTGCCTTTGTGCGTAACACAGTGTCTGGAACAAAGTCAATGCTTAATAAATACTTGTTGACTTGACAGCGCAATGGAATAGTGCTTGATTTGGAGTCAGGAAGATCTCCCCACTAAGGCCATGATCCAGGGTCTCACTGGCACACACTTGGTGATTAGGAGAGCCTCCTGTCTGGTCTCATTGCCTCTTATCTCTCCTCTCCCTGGTCCATACCAATGTCACTGGGCTATAAGCGATTCCCATCACTTCTACTATAGAACCAAGTGGAAAGATCCTTTGCCAGTTCTTGCTTTTCAAAAGAAGAGATGCAAATCTACGAGGTGCAGAAAACAAGTCTCAATCTGGCAGTGCTCTTTGCACACGGAGAATCAGTCTTTATCTCCCCATGGTTTCAGCCTCAGAAGCAACAATTGGGTAAATCAATGAGGGGCACTTGCCTGGGCTGAGGATGGCTAATGATTAACATTCTGTGTACTGTTGACATCTCTACCTCTTTAGGAGGGACAAGGTGGGGTAGTGGAAAGAACTGGGGATTCAGAGTCACAAGACATCTGGTTTTGAATGCTACCTCTAACATTTACTGACTGTGTGATCCGAGACAAGTCATTTAACCTGTCTCCAACTCAGGTTCCCCCTTACTGACCCCAGGGGCAATTCTAAAATGGGAATGAGAAGACACTTTACAGAGTTGGTGTGAGGAATTCCCTTTGTACCTGCAAAGCCCCAAAGAAAGGCAATCTATTACTCTTATAGAATATAGTTTGGAAACATTCCCATCACTGGGATTGCATTACTTTTTCTTAACATATACAGAGTTTATTAATATAAATTATACATTTGATAACTATTGGTATGTCCTGTTCTTTTCTAGGCTCTATAAACCCTAGTGAATAAACTCTTAAACATGGGTTGTGGGGGATACACAAGATGTCCAAGTCCTAGTCCTTGACCCTCCCAAAACAATGCACATTCTAGTTGAAGAAGCAAGACGTACATACATGAAACCAGACAACACACCAAAACAGGATAGCGTCAGATGTAGAGTGGGTGGTAACACCAGTAACCACAGTGGAGGCCCAGGCAAGCCCAGCTATTAGGCCTGGGGGCTCAAAATAATGCACCGGAACAGAGGGAGAGCTGGGTTGAAGCTGTGGCTCAGCCCAACCTCAGTAGCAGAAAAAGAAAGTGGTTGAGTAGTCAGACAGGCCCTCCATCCCTTTCACTAATCTCCCTTTTCTTTTCACCTCTACAAAGCATTCAGAAAGCCCATGCAGGGAGACCTGGGGGGAGCGGACAAAGTGATGTTTGCCTTTCCACACTATCATCAGTTTGACATCCCATCCAACTTGCCAGGAAGAGACCAAGAAGGTTCACCAACGGCACTGTGCTTTAGTGTCTCTGAACTGGGTCACATGAGCAAAGAATCACAAAGGAAACCCTCTCACCTTACTAGAAAAGATTAGCCTTTCCCACTAATCTGAGCTGTACTAATTTCATTTTCCAAAATAAAGAAATAAGAAACATTTTGATTAAGACATGGTAAATGTTGGACATGAAATGTAATGCTTGATTTGAAATCCAAGAGAGGCAGTCTGGCAGAACAGACAACCTCCCTCTAATTCAGAAAGGCCTGGGTTTGAGGACTAACTCAGACCTGTACTGGCATTGTTACCCTGGGCAAGGTGCTTCACCTCCCAGTGCTCTGAACAAAACTCTAAGACCATAAATTGGCAAGAAAATACAGGGCTCCGTCGGTAGAGAGATTGTCCTCACCCCATAAGCCACTAGAATTCAAAGTCTAGGCCCTATGGAATGCAAAGATCTAGACTCAGTGGTCTGTGGAGATTACATAAGAGCATTTGCAAAGGCTCATCCGGTCTGCTGAGTGCAGGATTGGATTTCTGGGCACCTAGAACCGGCACTGTAACCTGTAACCACTAGGTGCTTGATAAATGTTTACTGCATTGGATGGGATTTGAATGAAGAACATCCTTTGAAGAAAATTGGCCATTTGAGCAGGCCATTCATTCCTGGCCATTTTGCTCCCTAAGCTAATGGGAGGAGCTTGGTGTGCTGGGAAAAGATGGCAGAGCCATATTCCTGAGCTTTCATTGATTATGGTCATTTGAGCTATCATTCAGATAGTGCATAGTCTAGAAGAAGAGGAGCTACATATAAGTGGGGGAGAGCAGGGGGAACAGGGTGGGGGGAAAGGGACAGAGACAGTAAAAGGAGGGCTAGTGGGGGGGTGCAGAGGGTGGGGAGAAGTGGGGTGCTAGGCAGGGGCCCCCCAAACCCACAGGAAACAATTCTCAACTTTTCACTTTGCTCTGGGCGGGGGGAGAGGAGAAGTTTGTTCCAAAACCAACGTAAACAAAGCAGCCTTCGCCCAGGATATCTGGCCCAGCTCAGCGTCCTGCCCTTTCATTCCTTTTCCATGAGTGGGCTTTCCCCATGGATGCAGCTTCGGACTTCTACACACCTTAGAAGATGGTCTTGGGAGGGAACAGGGGGGATACTGCAGCTGAAACAATCCCTTGCCTGGTGGCTACCTTGGTCATAAGCCCCTCTGCACTCAGCTAGCCTGATCCTAGGATGACAAGCAGAGTCCTTCACCAACAAATACTCAGGGGATTCACACACACACACACACACACACACACACACACACACACACACACACACATATATATACATATATAGAGAGAGCTCAAGTGACTTTCCCAGACTGGTAACCTGGATGGGGTTCTCAACTCCAAAGCATCAGCCCCCTCATTTTGTTGTTGTACAAAATAATACAAAAAAAAAAAAAAAAAAGGATTTGAAAGATGATAAAACCCAGCTCTAGGAAGTGAATATTGAATGAGGAGGTGGGGCCCTTTTTATTACAGTATCCCCAGGTCCTATTCACTAAACAATTCTATAGAAATAAGAAATTATCACAGGAGCAATAATCTTAACAGAACATGTCCAACAACTTCTGGGTGTAGGACAAAGATATACTTAGCAATTTTGGTCTCTGGGGCAATAAATTTAGAGTAAGTTTAGGAGAGAGAGTGGGAGCCATGGAAATGCTGATAGACCACTTCCAGGAAGGCTATTGGCAGCTTTCTATTTCAACTGGTTTTTCTTTCTATATTCATGACCAGCCCAGTGACTGCTCATCTAAATTCTGATGCCCCAGGACCACACCCAGTTGCCCTTCCCAAGGTAAGGTTGTAGAGGTAGGGATCTATTTCAAGCTCTGTCTTCTCTTTCAGAGAGCTACATCACTCTAAATTTAGTCTCACGAGTGTTCTGAGATCTTGATGTATGTGTTTCATTCTGTCCCTCACCCATGATTCTGGAGAAGGAACTGTCATCTTTGTTTCCTTTCTACCATAACAGAATGATAGAGAAGTCCTTCAGAAAACATGAGCCGGCATTTGTCTTAAAGAAATTAGAGAGGAAATTGATTCCTGGTTCATAGATTGGATTTCTGAAATAAATCAAAACAATCCCAAATTGTTGGACAAAACAAAACCCATGAAGACCAGGCACTAATTAAGTCAATCTGGGACCACCCAGGTTGGGGACACTTTGTCTCATCAGCCTGGATGATTCTCCCCATGTGATGACTGATCAGGAAGCGCTGGAGGAGGAAGGAGGACTCTTCTCCTCCCCGGTCTGAACACAACAAAGATCGCTAGATCTGGGAGATGCTGGAGGCTGTGAGCTCTCGCCCTCAGGTGCTCCTAGGATTAAACAGCACGGCATCTATTTGATAGAAAAGGAAATCATTTTCTTGGGTTTTTAATCCTCTATTGTTTGTAATGGCGAGGGCCCTAGGACCCTACAATCCCACAGCCACTCTAAGTTTCTCTATAACATTTTTTTCTCCTTTTCACAGCAGAACATAACTAAGGTGGGGCCTCAGGGACTCTGTCACAAGGGTCAACATTGGGGAAGGGAAAGGTGTTGCTTCTCACTGTGGTCCTTGACTCAAGCTCATAGTTCTATGCTAGTCTGTAGAGCCAGACTAGTTTGGGGAGGGAGAGGGGAGGAAAAAGAGAAGGAGCCCAGGAGAGGGGAAAATATGCTGGGAGTCAAAGAAAGAAAAAGAGGGAACGGGCTAAGATTTCCTACCCCCCAGCTGTGCCCATGATTAGACTCATCTCCTGGGACCTGCCTTCCACAGACTGGATTGTTAGGGGACAGATCTCTCCCCTCCCCACCATCCTTTACCCATTGAGCCTACAAAGAGATGGACATGACTGAAAGATGACTGCTATGTAATGTACGCATTTTGTTGTTGTTATACCAATTGTTCTTCAAGATACTATAGTATCTTGGCAAGATACTAGAGTGGTTTTGCAATTTCCTTTTCCAGTTCATTTTATGGATGAGGAAACTGAGGCAAACAGGGTGAAGTGACTTGTTCAGGGTCACACAGCTAGCAAGTGTCTGGGACTGTATTTGAAGTAAAAAGGTGAATCTTCCTGACTCCTGGCCCAGCACCCTCTCCACTGCACCAACTAGCTGCCCATATTTTACATAAATGCATTTAATACATTTTACATACAAATTTTATATAATTGTAAATTCCAATAGTGAGATTTTAAATACCTGCAATGACTCCAGGGAATTCATTGTCCACACTCATGGGGAGCTAATTGCATATGTGATTATTAACCTTCTCTTCTTGGTCATCCCAAATGTGGGCTCAACAAGGCATTTCTGCCAAAGATTCCAATGATATTTGTTGGTTTTGTTTCTTTCTTTGTTTTTGCTGCTTTGACTCTCCTAAGTGCCCCTTCTAGATGCTTGAACCAACTGGCTCAATATTTCCCCCTGATTTTATAATTCTAACATTAATAAAAACATCTGGACCCCGCATGGGAGTAGAGGTGGGGAACGACACCCATTCCCTTCTCTGCTATCCATCACGCAGAGTTGTCTGTCTCTAATACTCTAGTCTAAAGCATTTGTTCCTGACTTTCATTTTTCCCTCTTTTTCCTCCTTTCTTCCTCTTACTTGAGCCTCATCTTCCTTTCTGTCCTTCCCTATAATTTTTCTTGTTTTCCAGCTCCCTTTCAAAGTCATCTGTTAGCATTCCAGAAAGGAACATGGCACTTGCCCCTCCTTCCTTAGGGCATTGTCTTCACAAACCCTAATTTAATTTTTCTTCCCAAGGGTCCCAATTTACCTGTCACCACTTATTTCCCTTCCTAGATCCACAAGCCAGAAAGCAGAGATAAGAGGAGCAACCTGCTTTTCTCCCTAATTCCCCAAACTATTCTATTCATTAACACAAAAGCAATGATTTCCATATGCATGTTCATGCCTGAAGAGGAGTTCCTGGAGACTGGTTGTCACCTTTCAACAAATCTTCCATTGGTTCAATATTTCTCCTCTGGTTTTATAGTTCTGAATACTAATAACTATTGCTGGGCCTGGGTAGGGAAAGAGGTGGAAAAACTATACTCCCTCTTCTGCTCTGGACGTAGGCACATGGTATGGAACAGTTTCAATCAATTTTGTGAAGCCTGGGCTCTAGCAAAAAGGGATCTAGATTTGGTTTTCTCACATGTTTCAATTCATTAAAGCCCTCCCTGGGCTCTGATGACAAACTATTTAAGACTTGCGGTTTTTTGCTCATTTTTAGGTCTCCTCAAAGGAAGGGGAGTAAAAAGGTACCTCAAGTACAATTTAATCAGATATTGGACAGGTATTTATTTCTTACCCACAAAATAAATGCTAAAAGATACAAAAGACTCCCAGTGTGTGTGTGTGTGTGTGTGTGTGTGTGTGTGTGTGTGTGTGTGTGTGTGTGTGTGTGTGGTATAGGAAGAAAAACAGGATTCACTAACTTAAGTTGTAACCACAATTATATTTTCTCAAGAGGCTGACACTTAAGGCTTATCAGAACCTAAGCAGTTTTAAGGACTAATGCTCAGGAACTTTACATTTCAGCTCAGTTCTGCACTGTCCAACCAACTCCTGGCCTATGTCTTCTGATGAAACAGGATAGATTTGAGTCACTCTTTTTGATGCTGGTCATCTTCTCTAAGAGCCCTGGAATAGGTGACCAAGAACACACCCTTCTGCCACCAGTTCTTTCTAACACAATGAGTTCATGAGTTCCAGGGTATCTCAGACTCCTAAGGTTTCCTCCAAACCCAAACATATCCACTTTAAGACTAATGTTTAATCACTTGATTAGGAGAAGAAACACAAAGTGAAAAAAAAAGGCATCCAGGGGACCAGGCACAAGCTCACCTAATTGAGCCTGTGTTCCATAGATAAAAGCAGAATAGCAGAAAAGAAAACATCTCACCGCCCACCCTTCCTCACGGGGAGTCTAGAAATAGAATGTACTCCTTGCCACATGGGAGAGTTGAAGCAAGAGAATGAACTGACAGGAGTCCCTCCAACAATCCACTAAGTCATAGGCTTCTTTGTTTCAGCAATGAGTCCTTCAGTGCTGAGAGCTGAGCCAGCACACATGGTTAGCTAGAAGCTGGGAAGACAACTCTGAGGATGTTCCACAGGGAAAGGGGGGAACTTGTTATCTAATGCTATATTTATTCTTAAAATGGTTGCTGATGTTTGGTGCACATTTGATTTAGAATTAGAAGAAAAATAATTCTGTGTTTGTTAAAATAGTTAATATTAGTGTTCTCTCTATGCCCAAAGGGCTTTAAAACCATGCTTACCCTTTGATCCTGCAATACCATTACTAGGTCTGTATCCTAAAGAGATTTTTAAAAAGGAAGTGGGGAGAAGGACCCATTTGTACAGAAATGTTTTCAGCATTTCTTTTTTCAGTGTTGGAAAATTGAAGGGATGACTGAACAAATTACGGTATATAATTGCAATGGAATACTATTGTGCTAAAATAAATGATGAGCAAGATGATTTCAGAAAAACCTGGAAAGACTTACATGAACTGATGCAAGGTGAAGTGAGCAGAAGCAGGAGAACATTGTACACAGTAACACAAATACAATATGATGATCAACTCTGAATGATTTAGCTCTTTCTCAGCAATACAATGATCCAAGACAATTCCAAAGGACCCATGATGAAGAATGCTATACACCTCCAGAGAAAGAGCTAATGGAGTCCAAATGTAGATTGAAGTACATTTTTTTTTGTTTCTTTTTTTGTGATTTTTTTTCTTTTTTGGTCTATGCCTTCTTTCACAACATGACTGATATGGAAAACCATTTTGCATGATCGCACAGGTATGCCTTATATCAAATTGCTGACCATCTCAAGGCAGGGGGGGAGAGAAGAAGAGAATCTGGAACTCAAAGCTTTTTTTAAAAAATGTTAAAATTTGCCTTCACGTGTAATTGGGGGAAAAAATAAAATATTATTTTACAACTACTGCTGTTCTCTTAGTGATGCTTCTTTCCGGCTGCCTTTCTCTGGCGACACAAGTTAGTTCCCTAATTACCTCCCAGAATCAGAAGCCATCTGCCTAAAAAGATTTGACCAGTACTCTGGCTAGTAAGGACAGGAACTCACAGTTTCATATGGGTCTCAATTTAAGAGGTCAGAGGGAAAGTGGTCCCTTTCACTCTTTTTAAATGACTAATCATTCAAAGGTAGTCACTTAGTGACTCTGGCCTCTTAAGCCTGAGGTGGCTCTGCTATGCTCCTCTGGCAACAGATGGCAGCTTTGTCCTTAGGCAGCCCCAGCTGCCTCTCTTAGCCCAGATTAGGCCTGCTCCAAGCATCCTTTCAACACTGACCTCCTCCACCTCCATTCCTGCAAGTTACTTTGGTGTTGACATATTTCTCTCTGTGTGTCTGCCTGTGATCACAGCTCCTGGAGCTCAGGCTCCTGGGCATCTTCCTGTTATTACCTGGCAGCTAGATCACTGAGGAACAAACCCTTAATGTTTCCTGGTCATCTGTTGCAACTGGCCATTAACCTGTAATTTCTGGTCATATGGTTATGGGCTAATGCACCAAGTCTTAGAATCAGTCTGAGTAGGAAGAGACCATAAGAGCCCCTGGCCTAACCTGTTCCTGAATGGGAATCTCACTGCGGCCTTCCAGCTTCCATATGAAGATGCCCTCTTTCTCCTCATTCAATAAGCCAATGGATCTTAAACTTTTGTACATGTGTCATGGATCCCTCTGGCAGTCTGGTGAAGCCTACAGACTCCTTCTCGGAATGATAGTCTTAAATGCTCAAAATAAAATATATTAAAATAATTCATTTTAAAGGAAACCAATTATATTGAAATCAAGATAAATACTTTTTTCCCATTCCAGGTCATAAACTCCCCAAAATCTATCTATGGATATAGAGATTTGGTGAAAAACGCCTTCTCTAAACTCTGATTCTATTTCCTACTTCTCCAGACAAACTTACTTAACGTTAAGAGATGTGGTAAGATAGAAACCACACTGGCCTTGGCTCTGATATCCTGGCCTGCTTTTTGTAGCCTACCTGGGCAAGCTCGAGAAAGTCACTTCCCTCTCTGGGCTCAGTCACCTCTTCTGCAAAACAAGGCATGTAGGGCTACATGACCTCTGAGGCTCCTTCTTGCTCAGATTGTGTGATCCTGTCCTGGAGTTCGCCTTTGCTAGCCCTTCAAGATCTTTAATATTTTTATAAGTGCCCCTTTACTAGGTTTGCATAGGAAAATGTTGACAAACTCCTAGGGGGCTGGGACTGTCTCCTTTGTCTTCACAGACTCTCACCCATTGCTGGGCACAGAGTAAGTATATGCCTCATCAATTCTGGTTGAAGCGCATTAAATTAGGGAGGAAATCTTTGCTCATCCCCCATGAGATACCCATCATGCTGTGGGCTTCATCGTGCTTTGATTGACATCTTTGTTTTGACAACACCTTCATTGCCAAATAGAACTCTTCTGCTCCCCCCTCCCCACTGAGCCATCTCTCTACTCCTATTCTGGCCAGCCATGGTACTTTGGAATTAGAGATGATATGGGGACAGACCAGAATAGGAACATGACCTATGACTCCACAGAAGAATATAAACTACCTTGAGTAAATGTAAATAACAAAAGAAGCTCCAAACATCCCCTGGGAGCACCCGCACATGACCCTGGCCCACTTCCTGGCACTGTCCCTTCTTTGTTCTGTTTCCATACGATACCTGACTTGCCTGGGGTTGGTGCAGGGATCCGCCATTTTGGCTAGCTGCCACCTGGGATGACTGGCCTCTTGTAAGTAAACTCCCCCATTGGGTTAATTAACCTAATTAACCCCAATAAAACCTATCAATAATGAAGCTTGTATGAGCCCATCTTCCTTCAGTACCTCAGGATTTTGTCAGAAGGTATGCCACCCTACAACTGGCATAATTAGGGCAGAACAGATCTGCCTCCTTGTATTTGGCATAGTGGGCAGGATAGTCTATGCTCTTCCATAGATTTCGACCTGGAAAGAGCCTCAGGAGTCATCAGGTGATCATCTCATTTAAAAGAGTTAGAAACTGAGGCACAGTTGGATTAAGTAACTTGCCCAGGGTCACCCAGTTTCTTGAGTGTCTGAGGTGGGATTAAGTACCTACTACAAGCCAGGGCCTGTGCTGGAATCTAGGGGTACAAAGAAAAAAGTGATCTATCTCCTGTCCTGAGGAAGGAGCTATTCAATGTGTGTACATGAAATACCAAATACATAAACAATAAACAATTGGGGGGGGCACTAAAAAGGATGAGGATCATAGAAGACCCCCTGTAGCAAGCCGATCCTTGGAGAGAGCTGGAGGTTCCAGGAGACAGATGCCAGGATGGAGGGCATTCCAGGGATATGGCACAGCCTACGCAAAAGCATGGAGACAGGAGGGGGAATGCTGCATCCAGAGAAGAGCAAATCGGCTACTGTACCCTGAACGTAGCATAAATGTGAGAGAGCAACATGGAAAAAGGCTGGAGTCGCAGTATGCAGAGCTTGAGACAGCCAGCAGTGGAGTTTCTATTTCATTCAAGTAGCAAGAGAACCCACGAAAGCATTGTGAGCAGAGGCGAGACATGGCCAGGCCTTTGCCTTAGGACCTTGGTGGATGGGAGAAGATGGGTGTGTCTGAAAACAGAGAGACCCACCCGGCCCCATTCACTTGAAGGCCTCGAACAGAGCTCCCACCACCTCCTGCCAGAGCGGCCTCACCACGTTAGGGCTGCTCTCATCCTTAGAAAGATTTTACACACTTAGACTTAGTGTAAGGTCAGAGATCTAGCACTGGAACAGACTCTACACAACGTATAACTGAACCCTGTATTTTAAAGATAAGGAAACTAAGGACCTTGGGAGTGATGTGATTTGCCCCAGGCCTCACATCGAGAAGTGGGAGAGTCAGGAGAGTCAGGATTTGAACTTGAGTTCTCAAACTCCAGAGTCAGTAGCATCTTCCACAGTATGAGCAGGGTTCCTAACAATTAGAACTTCTCCAGTGCAAAATAGGCTTCCCAGGTCTTCTGACTAAACCCCGGGGCTCTTTGGACACCTAACTGGGGCACTTCAGTTTATAGATGTTCAAATATATATATCACACATCAACTCATACATATATGTGTGTGTGTGTATATATATATATGTTTGTGTATATATATATATATATATCTGTATATTTATGTATGCATGTGTGTATGTGAACACACACACACACACACACACAATGTATCATGGCAGCCCTGTGGGGAAGTGGGGCAAATTTCATTTGACAAATGGAGGAACTGGGAAAAGGGAAGAGATTTGCCCAAGGTAACACAGAGACCATACAACAAATTGTGTCTCCTCTGTCTCTCTCTGTTCCCTCCCCCATCTCCACGAAATGAGAAGTATCTCACAAGACCTTTAAAAAGTGAGACCAAAGGGAGAGTGAGCCCTCTAGAGGCCATGTTGGTTGCTTTAGTGTTTCTTTAAGAAAGGCTGGGACGGAAAAGCTGAGACCCCCGCCCCACACACTCTAAATCCATCTGCATGAGTTCCTAGGAAGACTTAGAACAAATGGTGGATGTCAACCTTGGAAACCAGACCTGTTGGGATGCAAAGCCAGAATGAACCATTGGAGACACTGTGAGAGTCACTGGGTTTTAAACTTCAATCACTTTAAACTACTTTCCACTCAACACTACACACACATCTCAGGAAGGGGGTTCTGGGAGAACTTGTGAGATCACCCATCACACAGATCACACAGGAGGAGACTGAGACCAAAGCTCAACCTGAACCAGCTGGGAAGAAGGTCCCTGTGTCCAGAAGTAAGAACTAACTTGTCTCATGATCTTCTGTCTGGGTCAGACCACAACAGAAGGGTCAGAGGCAGTGCTAGGCATTACATTTGCAAAGGAAAATGATGAAGCAGAGAAATGAGAGGAAGGGAAGGGAAATTAGCAGACAGGGAAGCCCATGTCATTTAAAGGTCAGTCCATGGAAATGAGAAAGTGAGAATGAGAATGGGTCTGATTTCTGTCTTCAAAATTTGAAGGGCTGCCTTGTTTCTCCTGTCCATCAGCACCAATCAAAGAATCTTCATTACTGGAGGAATCTTAGGGGTATCTGGACCTACACACATACACTGTGTCTGTCATCATGTTCAGCAGGACTGAGAACCAACCCAGCTGACTACAGAGATTCTCATCTCCTATAAGCAGACACTCCACACTCACAGATAAATTGGTTCCCAGACAGATGGCCCTGTCTGAATTTAGCTACATACATCCCTTCTCAGGATCTGGGGACCAGCAAACTAGTTGGAGGCCCTCACATCATTGTTACAGGACACTACCTCTCCCTTAAAGCAGCCTAAGAACACCCTAGCTCTCTTGGGCTGGGGCCCACTGTGAACTCATATGGAACTTGAGTCCACTGAGACCCCCAGATCTTTTTCACTGGCTCTTACATCAAGCTAGGTCCTATCCTTGTGTAAATAACCACTGATTTTTTTTTAATTAAAAAAATTGTCTCTATGTATCTCTGTCTCTCTCCCTTAGGGACCCTCCAGTACACCCAGTAAGAAACTTCAACAATGTGGAGAGGAGAAGAGGGTCACATAGATCATCATTCTCATCCTTCAGTCACTGGAGGAATCTCCCTGATTGCCTATCGTGGGGAAGCCTTCCTGTCAATCACTTACTACTTCCTACCTCCTCTAGGAATGTGCCCCCAGGGCTTCGCCCTAAGATAAGCTCTCAGTGAAAATGTTGAATTTCCAGAAGGAAAGTCTCCAAGGTTTCTGGGCAGCCCCTCCACACGTCTGCTCGAGGCTGACAATGCCTTCACAAGCCCGAATGCTGACTTGTACAGCAGGCTCCGTTAAATATTAATGAATGCATTGCAAAGCTCAGGCTGCAAGGTTCCCCGGAGTGAGGGGGGTGGGATAATTGCTTTGAGAACTGTTTAATTCCTGAGAGCAATTGACTTCCTTATTTCTGCTAATCAATATTTAGCCTGTGTTGAACACTCTGTGGCTTGTTTCCAACATGTTAACATTAAGGAAACACCACTGTTTGCAAACCACAGCCTGGCCATTGAACCTCAGAGACAAACCCAGGGCTCTTTGTTAAGCTTTCCCTAAATATGGATTTGGGGCCTTCAAGCAGACTGTTAGGTCCTGGTCTAAGCCATCTGCACCTTTGCCTTAATATGACTACAAGTAGGAGCTGCAGAAATGCAGGGCATCAATCAGTCAGGTGACAAATCATTTATTAAGCACCTACTGTGTGCCAGGCACCAGGGGTTAAAGTATAAAAGCAATCTCTGCTTGTGAGGAACTTGCATTTGAATGGAGAGACAAAGACACATAAACATACATAGAGCATAAATGTCAAGTTAAGAAATAGAAATCTCCCCAAAGGAGCTAAGCAGTAGTTTGGGAAGGAGGGGGATCAGAAAAGGCTTCACACAGAAGACAATGCAGATGCCTGATTGTTATCTTCTAAGCTGGATGGGGCTGAGGGGCTGACAGTCAAAACAGGGAGGGAGGTCAAAGGCCAAGCTGTCTGGCCAGTGGAATGTTGCAGGGCAATTATAGACCAATTTCCCTCATTAATATAGATGCAAAAATTTCAAATAAAATATTAGCAAAAAGATTACAGCAAGTTATCACAAGAATAATACACTTTGATCAGGTGGGATTTATTCCAGGAATGCAAGGATGGTTTAATATTAGGAAAACCATCAGTATAATTGATCATATCAACAACAAAACTAGCAGAAACTACATGGTTATCTCAATGTTTTCAGAAAAGGCTTTTGACAAAATACAACACCCATTCCTATTAAAAACACTAGAAAGTATAGGAATAAATGGAGCCTTCCTTAAAATAATAAGTAGTATCTATTTAAAGCCATCAGCAAGTATTATATGTAATGGGGATAAGCTAGAAGCATTTCCAATAAGATCAGGGGTCAAACAAGGGTGTCCACTATCACGCCTCTTATTCAATCTGGTACTAGAAATATTAGCAGTAGCAATTAGAGAAGAAAAAGAAATAAAGGAATGTTGGAGGGCAGCTGGAAGTGGAAGAGAACTCCCATCTCAAGCCCATTTGCATGAGACTCTCCTCTGGGATAGATATTGATTGTTCAAGGCCCGCTGCCTGTATAAGGGGCAAAATCAGAAGAGCTAGAGAGGAGAAAGTTCTGATCCCTCTGGCTTCCAGCTCTGAAAGAAGACTTAGATTGGGATCAGACTGTGTAGGGCTCTCAGAGCTAAACAGAGGGATTGGTGTTTCATCACAGAGCCCGTAAGAAGTGAAAGAAGCTGAATAAACAGAGAGGCACCTGGTCAGACCAATGAGGAGACCAGAACAATAATCTAGGGCCTGACCTAAGGTGGCAACTCTGTGAATGAAGAGAAGGGTCAGCCAGAGAGATGTCATGGAGGTAGAAAGGGCAAAATTTGGACGTGGGGGGTGGGGAGAAGGGAAATGAAGAGTCAAGTGTAATGCCAAGGATGATGGTGCCTTAAGCAGAACTAGGAAATGTGCAAGAAGGGGGAATTTGAGGGAAATGATCGAAAAAAAAAGAGGAGGTTGAGTAATTGTAAAATTTCCTCTGAATCTAACTTTACAGTCTTCCCTCACCCTCTCACTCATTCTGAATCACAAGAATAGAGGGTGGAAAGTGACCTCAAGGGTCATTTAGTCCAATCCAGACATAAACAAGAATCCCTTTGAGAATCTGCCCAATGAGGGGGCATCCAAGCATCCACGTGAAGGAGGCTGCAGGCCCCTGGAGTTCATGCATTGCTTGCTTTGTAGCCTTGAATGGTGCCTGGCCTATCCAGGGCATTTAATAAATGGTTTTTGAATGATTAATTAAATGAAAGGAGAAGCCACTCCCTCTTGAGGCAGCCCAGTCCACAAGTCCAACTGGGAGGAAGTTTTTTCCTATCATGAATATATTCACCTGCTCCCCACCCCCACCCCCACAACTACTCCTGGTTTTCGGGGGCCAAGCAGAATGAGTCTGCTCTGTCCCCCATACCCAAGGCCTCGAACACAGTTACTGTGCTCCCTCCTACCCTGCACAGTCCTGTTTCCAGTAAACAGTAGGGTCTGTCTCAAAGTGGAATAGAAGGGTACTATGAGATCCTGAACTGAAAAATCATTTTATCAAGACAATAAGGACTCGTGTGCATGTAGTTCTTCAGGGTTTGCAAAGCACTTACTGTGTTGTCTCATTTTAGCCACAGCAACCCTGTGAAGCAGATCCTGTTATTATCCATGTCTTACAGATGAGAAAATGAACCCCAAGGAGGTTAAAGTGCTTCTCAGAGATCACACAGCAAATCTGTGGTGGGGCCACACTAGAGCCCTGCTGCTTGGCTCTACAGGAGGTTGTCTTCCCACACCAGTTCTAGGTAAGTTACATTCAGCTAGCTAGTACAGTGGGTAGTGCACTGATTCTGGAGTATGGAAGGCCTGAGTTCAAATCCAACCTCAGCTATTTACTTAGCTATGTGACCCTGGGCAACTCACCTAAAGTCTCAAAGTCTCCATTTCCTCACCTGAAAATGAGAATAATAACAGCACCTCCCTCCCAGAGCTGATGTGAGGATCAAGCCAGATTAAATCACTTTTGAAAACATTAGACCATTGCAAGATGTTCATGTATTTCACTCTTCTAGGCAGAACATGAGACTGAATGTGAATCACAAAGAGAGAGCAGAGGGAACCTTGGGAATCTGGGAGACAAAGAGCTCCAGCCTGTGTCTGGATTCTACATAGAGAGGAGACCAGTTAAGAAGGCACTCAAAGGCTGGAGGAGAATGGGCCAAGCAGCCCAGGAGTGGATGGATGGAAGGACGTGAACTGAGAGAACATCATCTCAGCTCAACTTCCCAAAATGGGACAAACGGGGCTGGAGGGCAGAAGATCTGGTCTGAACCCCAGCTCAGATACCATTCCACATTTTCCTAGAATCTGGATCACCAGGATGACTGGTGACACCAGCCTCCTTGCCATCCTGGGCACACAGCATTCCTTATCATTCCTTGGAGGGTTTTTACTGGCTGTCACCATCCCTCGTCTCTGGCTCTTGGCTTCCCTGCCTAAAATCCCATCTTCTGCCAAAAGCGCTCCCCAGCCCTCTTCATTCCCAGGGCCTTACTCAATAGACTTTGTTTATAAGCTTGTTTGGACATAGTTGTGTGAATGCTGTCTCCTCCTTTCATTGGACTGTCCTTGAGCTCAAGTATTGTTTTTTCTTTTTTTCTTTACTTGTATCCCTAGTGTTTAGAATAGTGACCGGCACATAGTAGGTCCTTAATAAATGCATGTTGGCGATTCCCAGAGCTGATTGAGTTCAAATATCAGCCCTGCTACTTGCTAGCTCCATGACCTCAGGCATGTGACTTCCCCCTTCTGAACATCTGTTTCCTCATCTATAAAATGAATTGTGTGCAAAATTGGACTAGGGGACCTCTGTGGCTCCTTCAAGCTCTGATCCTGGTAGTTTGGATCCCTCTTCTTAAATTCTCCAAATGGAATTGCCATTCTGACAGCAGATGGCGCTACCATCACGACCCTCAAATTCTGGGGCATTAAAGTTTTCTTAGGAAAATGGTAAGGAATTTACTGAAATAGCTTCTGGACATTTGTGCAAGGTATTTATTTGAAAACTGGCTATTTTTTTTTCCAGCTTCGTCAGTCACTAGGTAATAAGTTCTTCTACCACACACCAAAGAGCTAAGGAGCCCCCGACCCCCCCCCCCCCCCGAGAGATACCAGCTCCCACCCCATCCCAGGCTTGTGCACACAAGCGCCACTTGCTATCAGGCTATATTTCCAACCCTGCGCGGGTAACAAACAACCTATGTAGAAGGAGGTCAAGTAAGCTGAGCATTCTTCTGTATCTGTCCCTGGTCCTGCCTCCGCCTGAGGGTCTTCCTCTCTCCACTCACTACATGATTAGCCCCACCTGTTAATACATCTCTTGGCTCTCATTCACCCTTTTTCTTGAGCACAAGTCATCACTGGTAACATGCTGCCCCATGTTTGTATCCATCCCGCATTTCTCCATTGATCTCCAGGAGACTTGACATTCTGTTTGTACAGAGATAGTGGGAGAATGGGCTGGATTGCTCCCAAGAAACTGAAAAGTCTTTTTAATGGCTCCAGACTTTACAAACAAAAATCCATCTTCACAAAACTGACATTCTACTGGAATTGCCAGAGAGCTGGAAAACTTGGGATACACGTCTGCAAAGAACTGAAAATAAGCATCCTCTAGAGGGTAGTGGAGAGTACATGGTGGGTAGGAACAGAACACAAGGAAGAACCGCAGAGGAACTCCTAAGAACAGTAATAAAAGATATGTCATGAAGAAATTATATGGGAGGGGTGGCTAGGTGAGGCAGCGAATAGAGCACCGGCCCTGGAGTCCGGAGGACCTGAGTTCAAATCCAGCCTCAGACACTTAACACTTACTAGCTGTGTGACCTTGGGCAAGTCACTTAACCCCAATTACCCTGCCCTCCCCCCTCCAAAAAGCAAAAACTAAAAATTAAAAAAAAAAAAGAAAGAATTTGTCTGACCTGGTCACATGATGAGGGTGAGGCCAGGGAGGATAGCCAGATGTCCCCCTGGTAACTTCAAGATTTCAGGCAAAAATGAAGAAGGTCTCCAGTATATTGAATGAATATTCTGCAGTGAACTTAGAAGAGGGTGAGTCGCACAAGATGGACAGGAATAGATGTGTTACCATCTATAGTATGGTAATGAGATCACAGATCCATTGGAGTTTAAAGAATGTTAGTAATCCCTTGAAATGGATGGACATTAGTTGGGATCTCTATCAATGGGAGGAGTACTTCCACTATTATAATCAGAGGTTTTGGAAGTGTTGAAACCTTAATTTTAAAAACCTCATCCTACCTTAAAAGACAAGGGAAGGTGAAGGCATTGACCCCTGCATTCTGGGATGCAAGAATTTTATCAATAGGTGGAGAAGGGAGTAGAATTTTATTAAGCACCTACTATGTGCCAGACCCTGTGCTAAATGCTTTAAAAATATTATCACAGTAGATAACATATCCCTTTCTAGATTGTAAACTCCCTGAGGGCAGAAACTTTCACTTTTACCTTAATATCCCCAGAAGTTAGCTTAGTGCCTGGCCCTTACTAAGCTCCTCATCAATGCCTACTAATGAATCCCAGGCTTTGAAAACAAACCAATTGGGTGGAAAGAGAACTATCCTTGCTGATAATCCCTTTGAGTAACAAGGCCAACCCCCTGAACTGCTTGCAGAAGGAAACCCTATCTAGGAAGCCCAGTTGTTAAGCAAATATTCTAGATTATGGGTAAGAGCAAGAGCTATTCTTTAGGCAGCCAAGAAATTGAAAAGGAAGTCTAATGTTTGTGCATTCAGCCTTTATCATTACAGATATTTTTTCTGAACTATGTGGGAAAGGAAGGTGAGCAGTTGACCTGGAACTTTATTTTTTAAGGTAAATAATCAAACAGCCAGCCAAAGAATGAAAAGGTGCCATGAGATAGAACTGGAAATGGGATTATACTTCTCTCCAAATGCTCCATTTTGTAGCAATTAGTCAACAGCCCTCAGAGATAGCATCCCCTGGAGAAGAAAGTTCAAATGTAATGCGGATCTGGAATTGGCAGCACCCCTAGAAAGGGCGTCTTGGCCAGGGCCTACGGCTCAAGCTAGGGCCTTTGTGAGAAGCAGGAATTAATTAGCTCCATGAGAAGCTCTTTGATTCAGAATGACTTTAATGCCACACCCAAGGAAGGGCTCATTCCAGCAAGAAATACCCAATGGACAATAGACACTGCCAAGGTTTCCTCCTACACAAGGACTGGTTTACTCTCACCTCCAGAGAAACTAAATGTGCCTTGAGGATGTTTGGTAAAGTTGTAGACAAATTCTCACCAAAATTGATCGGGGAAAGGCAACCAATGAGGCTTACAGGGGAAGCAACCTTAGAAGTGGGTTGTATCCATGGAACCCAACCATGGCATGCCTGAGTCAAGTAAGTGAGGGAGAAAGGAGCCAGGAGTCCAAAGTGGGAAAATGAAAGGACAAAATGGCAGATATGAGCACATTCTTCTACTGTTCCTAAAAGTAATCGTCTTAGAAAGAGGGTTTCGATAGCAGTCTTCCCAGAACTGAATGAACTCATCACTCTGGCTGCCATTTACAGAATCATATTTAGATCTGGAAGAGACAGTCCAACCACTCATCTTAGAGATGAAAGAACTGAATCCCATTGGGTGAAATGAATTTTCTGGGGTCAGGGAAGTAGCAAGAGAGCCTGGATGTGCTCTATTGACAAAACAGAGATGTCCTTTGCTCCAGAGACACTGGACAGCTTCCTGGCTGTCCCATAAATAAGACATTCCCTCTCTCTGCTCTGGGCATTTCTCTGGCTGTCCCCCATGGTTGACCTCATCTCTGCCTCTTGGCTCACCTGGCTTCCTTCAAGACCCAGCTCTACCCCACCCCCTTCTGGAAGAAGTCTTCCCCAACCAGTCAACCCCATTGCCTTCCTTTTGTTAATTCCTCCTTTTCCTGTATATAGTTTGCTTTTTATTTATTTGTTTACATGCTATTTCTCCCAGTAGACTGTAAGTTCCTTAGGGGCAGGGACTATCTTCTGCCTTTATTTTACAGTGCCTGCCCTTAGTAGGAACCAAACAAATGTTGATTGATTGACTGACATTCTTAGCATCCTACCATTCTTTTTCCTGTGCCCTGCAGATGCCAAAGGGTATTTCTCTACAGCAGAATTTTAGGAGTTAGAGGACAAACCTGGGGTCTAGTACTGACTCTTCTAGGTAGTTAGTTACCTGGGAGGATTTGGGTTAGTCGTTTCCCTTCTCAGGTCCCAGCTGCCCCAACTATAGTGTGAAGGAGTTGGGCTAGATCCAAAAGCAGGAACTTACAGCCAGCCAAAAGGAACTTCTGAGCATGCTTGCCCTTTCACCTTACAGGAGAGCAAAGTGAGACCCACATTTATCTAAGGTCACCTGGGGAGCAAAAGAACTGAGATTCAAACTCAGGTGCTCTGGCTCCAACTCTCATCATCCCCTTTTCCATTGCAGCCCAGTTATCTTGAAGGTCCTTTCTAATCCCATCTACAAACACATGTGAAGGGTTTTTGCTGAGAATGGGAACTCATATCACCACCCCCACCCCATCCACCTCTACGCCCATGGGCCTGACCTCAGAGTCACAGGAGCAGAGAGCAGCTTGGGCTACAGGAAGGAATCACCTCCATGTCTTTCCTAGCTATTGACAGCTGCTAAGTACAGACTGGACTGTGACCCATCAGGAGTGTATTTGCTATTGGCTGGCTTCTACAAATGTATATCAGTCGTCCCTCTGAATCACAAAGCTGAGAACCCAGGTGGCCTAGAGAATGACTCTAGGAATGACACCAGATCTGTTATTTCCAGGAAGACCAGCCCAGATAAGATGGTGGGAGAGTTGATTCTCCAATGTCAGTTAACAAGTCAATGTTTGTAGATTGCTTCTATGGGCTCTGAGGACATGGCAGAAGATAAGGATTGTCCCTGCCAATGAAGCTAAGAAGACCTGCACACACAGAAGACAGGAGGTGATTATGCCAAATAGTATGGAATTTCAAAGATTTTATTCTGTACTGATTGTCCTCAGCACCCCTCCCCAAACATAGCTGCCATGCCAGGTGTAGTCCAAGCATCTGTGCGGCTGGTGCTGCTGCCCTCCATCATCCCTTGTTGACCCTCACTGGCTCCCCATCATCCCTGATCTCCCCCATTCCAATAGACTAAAGGCCAGAAGTTGGGGACAAACCTTTCCCACTTTCAAGAATTTGGGCTTTTAGGAGCAGCTGGGTGATACAGTGAATCCGGCCCTGGAGTCAGGAAGACCTGAGTTCAAATCTGGCCTTGGACACTTGACAGACTTACTAGCCATGTGACTTTGGGCAAGTCACTTAACCCCAATTGCTTTCCAAAAAGGAAGAAGGGGGGGGGAGGAGGGGGAGGAGGAGGAGGAGGAGGAGGAGGAGGAGGAGGAGGAGGAGGAGGAGGAGGAGGAGGAGGAGGAGGAGGAGGAGGAGGAGGAGGAGAAGGAGAAGGAGAAGGAGAAGGAGAAGGAGAAGGAGAAGGAGAAGGAGAAGGAGAAGGAGAAGAATTTGGGCTTTTTAGTCAATAATTCTCCCAACACACAGTGGTGGGATTAGGAGCAGGTCAGGGAAGGGGAGCAAGGGAAGAGGTTAAGTTTGGGTTATGTAGTAGGTAAAGGCATAGAAACAATAGCACCTTTGGAAAGAGCACTGGTTTCAGAGACAGAGGATGAGAGTTCAAATCCTGACACTCCATTCATCCCCACCCAAGACTCTACAAGGTTCCCTTCTCTGGATTTCAGCATCTTCCTGTGTCCAATGAAGAATCTGGACTCGGTGCTCTCCAGCTCTAAGACTCTAAGATGGTCCAATGGCTGGAGATGCCTCACCCATGAGGCCTAAAGGTCACTCCCTCTGGGAGGCCCTAGTTATTGAACAATCAAAGGAAGCTTTTTCTAGTTGAATTCCATTCCCTCCAATTGTGTGGAGATATTTTTGGAAGTGGTTGGATCCAGTTAGAGGGGATCAGGAAAAAACAACAAGCCTTTAAGGCTTGTTGTTGAGAAACCAAACCTTGAGGTTCACACATTCAAGCCTTTTTTTTACATCTATGTTGTTTTTCAGGAAAAGTTACTATCAGGTCTGAGAGGTTACTCAGTCTGGGGAAGGACTCAACTCTTCTTGGTGTCTAAGCCAGTGAAATCAGGTGGCATTATAACCTAGCACCATGAGACTCAGCGAATGTGATGAGGTTGCTAGGTTTGTAATCTGCTGGAGCATAGCTGAGGAGCGCCTCCACCAGGAGGACTTCCAGGATCTCCTCCATTCTTGGCAGGCTCTCACTCTAATAGTTAGGGTGCATTTGCTTCCTTGAGGCCATGCTAGAATGGAAACCTCTGGAAGACAGGCACTGTCTCACTGTTGTCACTGGATCCCGGTGCCTACTGTAGGGTTTGTGAATTGAATTAGGGGACAGATGAGAAAGAAGAGTACTGCTTTGGGTCTTGCTGCCCAGGGGCTACCCACACCCATCTTTTCCTGCCTTACTTATTTTCCCCAGTTTCCATTCCTGGTTCAGCCCTCCAGCTTTTTGCTTCTCCCTTTCTCCTTGACAATAATGATACCTAATGTGAGGATTTGAGAGGATGCTCTAAGAATCCAGCTTCCAAAGACTGTCAGTACCCCCAAAGTCAGGCTGACTGACTGAGGTCCTGGGGAATTGGTCAGCCCCACCCCCACCTTTATGTGTATGGACAATGTTCAGAAGAGAAAATGCAAATGGCAGCACAACAGATAGCGCTCTAGGAAGACTCATCTTTCTGAGTTCAAATCCAGCATCAGATACTTACTAAGGGACTCAGGGCAAGTCACTTAACCCTGTTTGCCTCAGTTTCCTTTGAAATAAGCTGGAGAAGGAAATAGCAAGCCATTCTAGTATCTTCGCCATGAAAGCCCAAATAGTGTTGCAGAGTCAGACACAAGTGAAAACAACTGAATTGCAGCAACAAATACTCACTTGAAAATTTCAGCCTCAGTAATAACCAAAGATGCAAATTAAAGCAACTTATACCCATTAAATTGTCCACAATAATTAAAAGCTGCAAAACTCAAGACTTTCAGTATTTCAGGGAGTCCAATAGAACATGCATGTATTGAGCACCTACTATGTGCCAGGAAACACTGTACACTAATTATTATGCAGATACACTATTCAAGACTCATACAAGCCCGTCCATTCATTGCTGGTCAAATTGCAACTTGTGCAATCTTTTCTGGAAAACAATTGGCAGAATATGTAGGGAAAGGTATAAAAATAATCACAATGTTTGATGCAATAAATCTACTGCATTAATACCGCCTGAGAGCTACCAAAAATAGAGCCAAAATGGATCAATTTGTATGAAGATTTTTTTTATATTAGCAATTTTTATCACTGAAAAATACAATCACCCTCCCCCCCCCAAAAAATGAAAGTAATCCAAATGTCCAACAACAAGACAACGGGTAAATACATTGTGATATATTAATATTATGGAATATAGCAATGCAATTCCCATCAGCAGGTATGAAGTATATAAAGAAATTTCCAAAAACCTTTATGAAATCAAATAAAACTACATGAAAAAAGTAAAACCAGAAATTCTCCCAGAAGTCCCCACGTTTATTTTATGGTCATAAAAGAGAAATTGTGGATGGAATAAATTGCTAAAAACATCCTGAAGGAAGTTAAGAGAGAGGGACTAGAGCTGTGAAAATTGATTTATTTTACTTTATTTTGGTCCCAACCTATGATCTTACTGGCACAATAAATTCTCCCCTCTTCTAACTCCCTCTCTTCTCCCACTCTCATTTCCTCTCCATCCTCTTTCTCCGTCTCCCCCACTTCTCTTCCTTTCCCTGTCCCTGTCTCTGTGAAGCCGTAACCACGCTGCCAGCACCAGGATGGCTGCTAGGAGAGGTTCTTAGATCTGCTTTACTAGGAAAGAGCTGCTTAAAGGGTCAACGATCGTTTTACTTACATTCTTTAGTTCAGGGGAAAAGTCAGCACCCTGAACTTCAAAGGAAATCCAAGAGAAAATACAAGCACAGAAATAAAGACCAAAAGATAGGGCTTCTAAACATCTGGGAAATTAGCACAGTTAAACAGACAAATCCAACTGTCTGACCAAGGCAATACATACATAGTCACCAGGGAGAGAAGCACCAACATCAGGGTTTTTCAAAGCTTAGGGCCTCCATAATGGCTACCCAGAGTCTCATCTGGCCAAATCACACAAACACTCTTCCACTGAGTGAGCCTCCAAAACAAAATGCTAACCTCAGAGCGAATATATCTTTCTTCAGGGTCAGAGGGCATCACGACCCTCATGACCCACTGCCTAATTACAAAGTAACAAAAGGTGTGGGTCTGCCTGAAAAACAAGCCTCCCCTAATCAAGCTCCTCTTGTTGGGTTTCACATGAGGCCTATTAATGGGTGGGGAAGACCTTCTATTCCCCATTACCAATACACCTTGTCTAACCCACTTTCTCCTTTTCCACCTCCTTCACTTCCCCTCTCCCCTTCTCCCTCCCTTCCTCCCTTCTCTCTCTTCTCTCTTCCTCATCCCCTCCCTCCACCTTTCTTCCTTTCCCCCTTCTCCCTCCCCCTTTCTTTCTCTCCCTTTTCCACTCTTTCTCTTTCTTTTTTTTCCACTCTCCAACATGTTAACGTTTCAGTAGCTCTAATTTTCCAGCAGAATCCTTCACTCGGTCTTAGCTTTTCCCCACTCTTCATCCTCTGAAAATGTTTTCTGCTTTTGTAACTCTCTCTAGCTTCAAGCACTGCGGAGGGTATGGGGGTGGTACTGAGGCCAGCCCTCTTTCCCCTGGACCACATGTGTCTCTCTGAGAATCAGAGAGAGAGAAAAAAAAATCACATCCCAGTAATTCACTTTCCTCTGAGGAAAGGTTGAAATGAGCTCCGAACAGTCTAGAGATATCACCCTGTGTCTATTAAATACAGTTGAAGAATTAGGAAAAGTTTTTTTGACTCCTAGAGTAATATTTTTCAATCTGTCAAAGAAATTGCTGTCTGCAGTTATTCATTACATTCCTTGGGGCAGAGTTACTCTGATTAATTCACTTTCTAGCCAGTCTCCAAGGCCCACTGAGCTTGCCCATTCCCAAGAACAATGGTGTTCAGAGAGGACCATCATTCAATGGCTGGTTTCTTTTTTCATTGAACTTCAGCCAAAGAGGCTGTTTGAGGTCCAGGGTTGGGGTGGGAAGGGGAGAGGAGACCAAAGCCGAGAGCTGGCTTTCTAATGATATGACACCTGATCTGAGTTAAGACAGAGAGAAAGACAAGCTTCCCACAGGGAGGCATGAGAACCAGGGAGAAGGGCACAAAAATTCTCAGACAAGTCACATTCTGGAACTTTGCAGGTGAATCTGCCCTTGTCAGCAGATAGGTGGGACTGTGGGTCAGGTGTTCCTTTTGTGTCTATAAATCCTCACCCATCCAGAAGTGGGCACATTCAGGAGGGGAAAAAAATCTACCAGAAGCCGTGCTCAGTTAAGGTAAGCAGAAATTTCCAGGTTTTTTATTCGGGGATCAAACTATGTTGTATTTAGCATTTGATGTTTGAGTGGGAGAGGAGTTTTGCCAAATTATTTGAGGGAAATGGCTTGTAAATGAAATATAGGCATCCTCCCCATCTACCTTTGCTGCTCTTGAATGCTCCATAAACAAATTATGCAAAGAAGACGCAAGGTAATTAATTGACTCTAGGGGTTCTGGAGACTGATCTCTAGTCTGGGAGGTTGAGAGTGTAATGATTGGTCATTAGACTGGGCTAACAACATTCCTTCATTCAAATAATCTCTGGGTGGGCAGCAGAATCATATGAGAACTCAGAAAAGAGAAATGAAATTTTTAAGGTGAAAATGGTGGAGTAGTCAAAAAAGATGCATGTAAAATCACACTCATTTTTTTAAATGGCCACACAATTACAGGACAAGAGAGTCATGGCTGTCGAGGAATTTGTCTGAGGGAGATCTGAGGGTGAACATGAACTTCAAGCTCTGTGTCAATAAATAAGGCAGACCAAAGCCAATGTCTTCTTGGGCTTTGAGAGGAAAGGCAGACAGTCCAGACACAAGTAGGTGATACTAGTCTCACGAAGTCTGCTGCCCTCAGCATACCTCACCTCTAACATTGTGATCCTGTTGACAGCCAAAGATTAGGAAGAGCATGGTTATTGGGGGCTCTACAGGGCTGCTAAAGAGCATTGAGCACATGCCTTGTTAGGATTAGTGGAAGAAGTCAGGTCTATTCAGCCTGAAGAAGAAAACACTTGGTGTGGAGTCAGGAGAGGCATAGAAACAAAGTGTCTTCAATTATTTGGAAGTGGGATGAGACTTCTGCTTGGTCTCAGAAGACAGAAACCGGAGTAAGGAGGGGAGGACACAAAGAGACAATTGTAGCTTAAGGGAGCTTTGTTTGGGTTTTTTTAGGTGAAAATACTTTGAGCTCTCCCAAAGTGAAATGGGCTGGCTCTGAAGATCACAGGTTCAGCTTCTCAGGGACATGGGGACATGGGGAGGGAGGGGGAGGATGGGAAGGGTGAGAACAAGGAGGCAGGTCTCCAAGCCCAACCTAGATGATGCCTTGTTGGAGAGAGGATACTTTTATAGGTGTGGCTTGGAGCAGAGGACACTCCGGTTCCTACCAACCCTGAGATTCTATGATGTAATCTATCAGGGGGAGGGGGCGAGCGCCTTTAAAAATTCTGGTCAATATAAAGGTTTCCTCATATGTGAAAAGATTGCCCTAACGTGACCAGCAGAAGGAGAGGTAGAAAATAGAAAATGATTGAGGGCCAAATAAAGTGTCAAAGCTACAAGTGAATGGAATGAATCCTCTTCCCCACCACTACCCCCACCCTGCATTTCTTGTCCTTTTAAAAAGTATTTGCTCCTTCTCAACTCAGCTCCTAAGTCTCTCACGAGGACCTTCCTGACAGTACCATTTCTGAAAGCCTTCATTTTGTCTGTAGCTACATACATCGTACGAGACCTTTCCCTTCACTCAAAGGAAGCAATGCTTGAAGGTCTTCTGCCTTCTAATCCTCAGCACTTAAACCAGATCAAATTGACCTTCTTGTACCACGTGCCACATTCCATTCTCTTCTCCATCTCTTTGCCCCTGCTGTATCTCATGCCTGAAATGTCTTCAGAACTCAGATCACTTCTATGTGAGGTTGGCTAGCTCACACACCCCTCCCATTACCTTGTATCTGCTCTGAATGTTCTTGGGGTACATACTGAGTAGTCATGTTGGTTCCCAAATTAGACCAAGAGCTCCTAGGGGCTGTTGGTGCTTTTTCTTTGTATCTCGCACTTAGCACAGTGCCTAGAATATACTGCATGCTTAATAATGTCTTGTTGACATTGATTGGTTGATTGATCACTAAAGTGATAGAGTGGTCTTTTCCCATCATCCTTCCTGTTGCAGAGCAGAATCAGCCTCTCGGTCCAAGAGGGCCCCATCGTGTTCCTCCAGGAGATAGGATGCCACAGTCAGCTTTGCCCTTTTTTCTCCTGCTCGTGGCTGTCTCTGCCAACCTCACCATGGCTGTCATGAAGGACAAGAGAGCTCCTCAAACCCTCTCCAGAGGTTGTGTGTGTAATGACATCTGTTTCTCTAAACTCTTCAGCCAGTTGGGGGAGGAAGGAGGGAATATTTCTTAATTGTCTCATTTTTCATCCTCATTCTAATCATACAAAATATTCTGTGTCACCAGACATCTCAGGCATAAGCCATGTCCAAGGGTCATTTGCCAAAGAGCTCTTTAGCAAATGACCCCTTTAAGCAGTCGGGTACCTGTGCTAGGTGAAGAGACATGACCTGGGAGAACCCTGGCTCTGGGAGTCATTCCTTTGCCCATTATCACCCATTGCCAGGCAGTCAAAAGCAGGGCTTGGGGGAATGGAAAGGGCAAATTTGGAGTGGGATGAAAGTAATGATGCTGGAGCATGGGGATGAGGGTTTTGGAGGGGACCTGGGCATCCAGGGGCTACATGAGGACATACAATGGGGAAGTGAGTAGAAATGATGCTGAGAGTGGCATGGGAGGGAAGTCAGAAATCAGGGTCACATTTCTTCTGTACCTCAGTTGCGCCAAGGGTCAATCTGCCTTGAACAAATAAAAAATTAACAGAGGATCAGAGAAGCCACAAAAACGAGCACAGCTGGGCTTGGAGATGGTGACTGAATAGTGGTCATGGGCAGAGAGACTGGAAAACAATTGGGCTACTCAGGTGGTACCATAGTATCAGGAAGACCTGTATTCAAATTCTACCTCAAATGCTTATCAGCTTTACCTCCATAGGCAAGCCATTCCACTCTCTGACCTTCAGGATCTTCATCTGGAAAATGTGTGAGTTGAACTGGCAATCTCCAGGTTCCCATCTAGTTCTGGATCTCTAGTCTGGGAGTCAGGAAGATCTCTATTCAAATGCTACCTCCATCACATAGATCCTAGTGTGTAACCCTGGAAGAGTCATTTGATTTTTCAGTTCCCCCAGTCAACTAAGATAATATATGTGGCAGAGTGTCAGTCTGCATGGGTAGATGGAGTTTCCTCATCTGGGAATACCTGCTATCAGTGAAACCCGGGTCTAGAAAAAATAAATAAAAATACTGGAAAAGTATAACCTATGATGACTTTATATAACAAATGCCATGGGAATCAATGAGGACACTTAGGACCAAAAGAGACAGATATAGAGAAGTGGTGATAGAGAAAGGGATAGAGAGACAGAAAGATACAGAAGGAGATGGGGGGAGAGAGACAGAGACACAGACACTGTTAATGATCACCCAAGAGGAAGAGGTGTGAAGAAGTTTCCACTGGACCCAGTGGAGGGTCACATTAGTGAGACCACAGAACCACCTAGGAATCCAATAGTTTGACTTTCCAACCACTTATCATCCACTTATAGCCCAGAGAGGTCCAGATGGATAACACAAAGAGCCCTGGGAACCTGGAGTCCAAGATCTGTGCCTTCCAACTATGTGGTCACCTCACTCACACCTTGAAAATGCTTGGATGATAGCACTAAGAGCTGGCAGGAATCTCAGAGACCATATAGGTCAGCCTCCTCATTTAATAGATGAGGATGCCCAGGAGGGAGGGAGGTGAATGACTTTCCCAAGGTCACACAGCCTGATGCAATAATATGTCTGCCACCCCCTTCACTGGTGTGTTAGTTATTCATATTTCTTTCCTTTTAAGGCTGAAAACAAACTTCAGCAGTGCTAGACTTATCGATACTCTTTTAATAGATGAGCAAACAAAACCTCAGAACCCAGATGTATGTGGCTTAGGGTCACATAAAAACAAAATTAACCCAAATCTTCTGCCTCAAAGACTAAGGTCACCATACCCAAGTGCCTGGAGATTCAAAGTAAATCTGTGTGTGTGTGTGTGTGTGTGTGTGTGTGTGTGTGTGTGTGTGTGTGTGTGTCTCTGTATATCTCTGTGTGTGAGTGTGCATGCCTGTGTACATCTGTGTGCATGTACATGCATGTCTCTGTGTGTGAGTGTGCATGCCTGTGTACATCTGTGTGCATGTACATGCATGTCTCTGTGTGTGAGTGTATGTATCTATGTGAGTGTATTGTGTGTGTGTGTAGTTTTGTGGCCATAAAATGTGGTATAAATATAACTTGTTCTTACTAACATAATTATTCCATAGTAACAATTTGTTAGATGTATTTTCTGATTCTGCTTCAGGATGGGGCGATGACATCACTTGGGTGCAGACTTATGAAGAGGGGCTCTTCCAAGCCAAGAAGAGGTAAAAAACAAACAAACAAACAAAAACATTCTAAACTGGTTTGGAAATATCCCATGCCACCAACTAGAAGGCAACCTGAAACCTTCAGACATTTCCAAGCACTAGTTCCACCCCACTCCCAGCTCCCCAACAACAACAAAATTACCTTGTATGTATTTATATTCAAGACAGTGTGAAAGAAAGACTTCAAAGCTGCTTCAGAGGAGGGACTGAGCAATTCTTGTTTCTGGCTGCATGAGCGGGGGCAGCCATGTAGCCTCTCTATACTCCGAGAAAGTCTCTAGGACCATTAGTTGTAAAACAAGGAGGATCTCCAATGAGAATTCCTATAACAATTAGATCTCAGGTATAGGCTAAAAGTGTGTCTCTGTGAGTGCATCTGTGTGTGTGTCTGGGGTGGGGCGCGGGCAGGGAAGGGAGAGATAGACACATAGTCATGCAGGCAGAGACAAATGGGGAAGAGAAATAAAAGGGGGAGAGAGAGACACAGACAGGGAGAGGTGTCCAGTCCTTAGACTGAATGTACCCAGAGGGGATAGTACATATGTGTGTGCTTATACATACGTATGTATACACTTATGCATACACACATGAGTAGTTCAGAACTGAGAGTCAGAAGAGCTGAATCCCCATCTTCTTTAACTGATCCTGAGGAAGTCACCCCACTGCTTCAGGCTTCTGTTTCTTCATCTGTAAAATGGAATTCTGGACTCTGTGATTGTAAGACCCTTTCAGTTCTAATATTCAATACTCATTTACCTTCCAGAAACAGCTTCTTGAAGCAGACCTGTTCCCCTGGGCTGTTTTGTTCTTCACATATATCTGATCAGTACCAAAAGGCATTTTACTAATTTCACAGAAATTCTGATGTTCATCAGTGTATAACGTGCAATATAAATCATCGGCATTTATATTCATTTTGATCATTGGAATTAAATGATAGGATGAAAACAGTGGCGATAAATAATCAAGTTGATTGCTTCCCGGCCTGGGAAGGAATCTCAGCAGCCAGGGAGTACTGGAAGCCAACTCTCACCATCCCCCATAGTTACATTTTCAACGTGAACATTTACACATTGTAAACGGTCAAACTGGGGCTTGGGGGCAGTGGGTTCTCGATCTGTGAAGAGTGGGGGAAAAGCTTAGAGGCTAAGTTGTCTTATTGGGATTTCAAGAGAAGAGAGCATTGGTGACTTAGGCTTGGACTAGATATCTCTTCGATCCCTCCCCACTCAGAAATCCTGGGATTCTGGGAAGTTTTCCCTTGTATGGAATTGGAATATGCCTCCTACGTCTCCCGTCTGTTGGTCCTCGTTGGGTCCTACAGCGCCAAGCAGATGAAATCGAATCTGTCAAGCGATAGCTCCCTGACCTCGACCAGTTTATGATGTTGTCTCAGTGTTGCCACTCATGTTTTCACCAAGAATTTAAGCACCTGCAGGTGGCAAAGTTGGAAAGCTGGAGGCGATCTTAGAGATTGTCTAGCCCACATAGAATGAAAGCAATTGTACATTTTCTCCATTTCTGCGGAAGGAATAGAAAAAATAAAGGGGTCACCAAGCAAGTGTTGTTCTTCATGCAACTGCAAATGAAAATCTGACTTAACAGGATCTCAGTCTGAAAGAGCAGACACCAAAAATCTCTATTCGTTCTTTTCCACTCTCCAGTCCAGATAAACTAGTCTCCATTCTGCTCCTCACACAGTGAACTCCATCTCCCATCTCTACCCCTTTGCCCGAGCAGTCCCCCATGCTTGGAATACACTGCCTCCTCACCTCCTGGCAGAACCAACTCAAGTGCTACTTTCTCCTTTAATCCTTTTGTGATTCCATACAATCACTTGTGCCCTCTCTCCCTAATTACCTTGCAGTTAGCTGCCTTGCCTTCATGCTTTATATTTATTTGTGAATGTATGTAGGCCCACATTTATGTACCTATGTATATATGTATACGTCTATCTGTCATCTTCCTTGATGGAATATGAGCTCCTTGAGAGTGAGGATTGTTTCACTTCTGTATTTAGATCCCTAGCTCTTAGCACAGACCGTGACACCTAGTAGGTGTCTAATAAATACTTGCTAACTGGATGGCTGGTTGATTTTCTAAAATCAGTTTAGCTATATCATTAGAAAAAAACTAAAACTTGTCTCTCCCCTATAATTATACACAAAAATCGAGGTAGTCTTTGGAGAACAATTGCAGAATTATCCTGGCTATCTCTGAAAGGAATGTAACAGACTTCTTCAGTCAATCTATAAACCAAAATTAGAATGTGTTGGTTTTGTTCAGTCAATCTATAAACCAAAATTAGAATGTGTTGGTTTTGTTCAGCAAATCAGATGTGACTGATTTACTTTTCAGTTCAATTATATCAAATAAATATGTACTATGTGCTAAATATTTATTATGTGCTAAGAGCTCTGCTAGACATTGGGGACTCAAAGATAAAAACTAAACATTCCTGCCCTCAAGGGACTTCCATTCTGCTGCTATATTAGTTAACCAAACCTTATGATTAAGTTTGACTCTAAAAACCTAACCGTCATTGTGCATTCTCCCAAGTCAAAGGAAAGATTTGCCTTAACCAGAAGTTACTCATGTTTTCTTTGTTCAGTAACAAGCCCCTGATGGTCATTCATCATCTGGAGAACTGTCAATACTGCCAAGGTAATGTTAGGGACCTCAAGCCTTGGGGGTTTTCAAAAATGGAGGAGTAAAGTCCCCTGGGAATTCTAAAGAATTGAGTATGCTCAAGACTAAGGGTGGGAAAAGCAGACCATGAGGTACCCTGGTCTACTAAGGCTGAAAAAAAAACATCTTGAGCCACATGGCAATCGTCACCAGCCCCAGGCCCCTCATTCATAGCAAGAGAATAGGGGACCAAAAAAAGAGAAAGGAAAGAAATAATAATAAAAAACTAAAACTAATCCATTTAAAATACAAACATTTGGCCTACTGTGGCATGAAATTATGAAACTACAGGCTTTGTAAATAAGAGATCGTCCTTTTTACAGCTGGTATTAAAATAAAGGTGCAAGGTGGAGAGGTGGGGGCAGAAGGGGGAAAGAGGAGAGAGAGCAGTGATAAGGTTCTCATCTCTCCATCCTTCCAAGACAACTCTGCTTATCACACAGGAGTTTGGGGAACAAGGAGGAGTCACTGCACAAGGCTGATATTTTTTAAAAATCCACTTCTTTTGTCCTTTCAGCCTTAAAGAAAGTCTTTGCCAAGAGTGATGAAATCCAGGAAATGGCTCAAACGAGCTTTGTCATGCTCAACCTCATGGTAGGTGAAATCTACATGCTGGATTAATTTTCAATGGGAAGTTTCAGTGATGAGTTTTGCTTTTGTGTTCATGTTTGTTTTTTATGATGTACACAATTGTATCATCATTGGGGCATGGGGATGCCGACCTTTAGAAAAAGTTTGGATAAAGGAGACAAACAAATAGTGATATACAGCTACAGAACTTATTCCTTATTCCCATAAGGCTAGCGGTACTTACACTAGGAGGCAGGACTAAAGTCCTGACTCCAGAACAGAAGGATGAGAGAGTTTAAATACATTTTAGGACCAACCCGATTAGGGGTGCTTGAGACACACAAATGTATGATCCCCATAATGGTTTAAACATTGTATGAGAAAGGAATTTCTTAGTTGGATAAATGATAAATACAGAAAACAAAAGATGGCAAAGTGTCAATTAAAGTTAGGATTCAGAGCATCTGTGTTTCCTTTACCATTAACATTTCATAACAAGGTATATATTCAGAAAGTCTTAATATAAGAAAAAGTCCCATTTCTCAAGTTAATGCCCTGAGTTGAGGGTCTCCTCCTGAAGGGCCATAAAGTAGGCCTCTTCTAGTTTGTTGGCACAAGAAGAGGTATTCTCTGGGCTCACTCAGAGAGAAAAACAAAGTTGGGTCTATTTGGAATTTATGCTCCTACTCCCAGCCTTATCTGGTCTCTGGAATGGCTGAGATAGAAAAGAGAGCCTTTTTTTGTAAAATGAGGCATAGTAGTCTGTTTGATTAATTCAAACTTTGGCCAGAATATGATATTAAATGATTATCGGGGAATAGAAGGTTGACATTAAAATCAACAGGTTCAGAGCCTATCTCTGACATGTCCAGACTGTGTGACCCTGGACAAGTCACTCAACTTTTTCTATTTCTCAGGCAAATATCTCAGACTGTAAATTGTCATAAACTAGTTGTTGTTTTGCACCTATGAGATGGGAAATTGCACTTACTTTAGTGTATTTTATTTTTAGTCAAGAGCTCCAGTTTACTTTAAAGCCTGATTCATTTATGCTTTTTTTTTTTTAACAATGAGCTATACAAAAAAAGACAAAAGTTACTAAATGAGCTCCTATTTAATCTTTCTGAATTTCTTCTCTTTCCTCAAGCATGAAACCACTGACAAGAACCTGTCACCTGATGGGCAGTACGTACCTCGCATCATGTTCGTGGGTAGGTATGCCCATGTGCACATGTAGAAACTTCAAATGCATCCTTGCTTCAAAACAAGCATTTATAAAATATTTGGTGCTATAGCTCCAGTTCAAGGATCTTTCCATCTCCAGTGGAAAGATATCAACTTTATCCATCTCAAAATCGTGCATTTGTCACTGACTTACATTTCTAAAATTAAATATAAATAGAGTCCAGGTCTCAGTTCTCTCATCTATAAGGTAGTGAGAATCAACCAGATGGTCTCTGAGGTCTTTTACAGGCCTATGAGCTCTAATTCTATGCAATTTATTCCTATAGTGAAGATCAGTAGAGTCAAACTCAATAGAAATGGGGATGACTATATTAGACATAAGGATCCCTGAGGATAGAATATTGATTTAGAAAACGATGTATTAACATTACCTATGTTCTATTGTATTTTATTTATTTTGATAAATATTTCCCAATTGCATTTTAATCTGGTTCTGGCTGCACCCTGGAGTATTGAGAACTGCTGGGCAGTCTGCTTCCTGGAGGTGTTTTTGACACCTCTAATGATAATGGCACACATCTGTTCCCCAGGACTTTCTCATTCTGTGAGATAATGTTTCTGTAATTATGAGATTATTCAGTGCAAAAGCATTTATTAAGTGCCCAGTATATGTCTGGCACTGTTCTGTGCTAGGTACACAAAAACCTAAATGAAGCAATCCCGGCCCTCATGAAGCTTCTATTCTATTAGAAAATCATCTCATCCCTCCAGACCACATGTCCTGAGTACATGTAATTATACTTTTATTCCTTTGGAGCAGATCCCTCTTTAACAGTCCGAGCTGACATCACCGGGAGATACTCTAATAGACTCTACACATATGAACCCCAAGATTTGCCAGTGTGTAAGTATCTGCCCCAGACTCTCTTGAGATTTGGGGGAAAGAGTGATTCTGTGATCATTTTAAAAGTCTCACAGATTAAGAGATACTATATAATCTTTTTGGGCAAATTGATTCAAATACTTAGCAATGATCACTGTTTGATGAATCTTGTAAGAAAGGTATCTAACTTAACATCATGCCTACAAAAAGGATGTCTCCTACCAGAGTCTAGCATTTAGGATAAAGGGGTGGAGGTGATGAGGATGGCCTACTCTGATCAAATACAGTGCAGCTAGAGGGTAGGGTAGCCCATCACCCAAAAAAAACTGGTCCTAAACCCAATGACTTGTCTGGTGCACAATAAGAATCTTCAGTCACTGGGATGAGGCAGTGGATGGAGTGGAGATAGGCAAGGGAGTGGGAGGTGTTAGGAAACACTTTGGACAAAGCCCTAGTCACCAGACCCTAGTTATGATCCTATTCACCGCTACCAGAACAAGGCTTTAAGGAACTACAAAAATTGAAACTAACACCCATCTTGATAGTTACGAGGATTTACTCTATGAAGACCCTGCTCTGTTGACAAGCAACTGTTTGCTTTGATGATGTGTCGCCCTGTTTCCTTTGATGATGTGTCAAAACCCTTGAGCTTATATAACATACCTCTATGTTATTTTTCCTATCTTAGATGACTATGTTCATAAATTATTGATGTCAACAGTCTATGCTAGATATTGGAATGGTGCACATGGAAGGTGAAACTGAATATGCATATTTCAATTTGCTGAAAATCCAACCTTTCCTTGCTCTCCTTTCAGTAATAGAAAATATGAAGAAAGCCTTACGACTCATCCAGAAGGAGTTATAAATGGTGGTGAACACACACCAAGCCCTAAGGGGGCAAGTGCACAGAAATCCTCTCAATTTTAAAGCATATTAACTATTTGATTGGAGGGTGATGCGGGTTGCCACAATGCAAGCACACAGGGACATCTGTATGAGGGTTTATTCTCTGGCTTCCAGTATTTTGAAAGTTGTGTTTGAGACTTTCTAAGTTAGAGAGTGATCCCTAGAGTAGGCTACAGTCAGGTCCTGGAGGCTGCAATATTCAAAATAGTACATTAAATTTGACTGAGCAGTAGCACAGGAGACTAATCACTGAATGGTGAGGGATCTGATGAAGCCAGGGCCAAAGGTGACATTGACCCATAAAATGCCAACCACCATCCAGCCCCTCCTTGGAACCTTGGACAGCAATTGCAAGACTGTCTTGGATTTCTTTGTAATGTGGAATTGTCCCAGTATAACTTCCCAGGTGAAGCTTATTTCTGTCCTGTCCCATGAAGCAATCCACACCAGCTCCCAAGACATTAGAATCACAAGTTCTTCTTCCATAGCAGTTACTTAATAAGCACTCACTGAATTTAATTGAAATTTGTAGTTTAAACAGCATAAGGAGGAGCGGCTAGGTGGTGCAGTGAATAGAGCACTGGCCCTGGAGTCAGGAGGACCCGAGTTCAAATTCCACCTCAGACACTTAACACTTACTAGCCGTGTGACCTTGGGCAAGTCACTTAACCCCAAATGCCCTGCCTTCCCCCTCCAAAAAAAGCAAAAACAAAACAAAACAAAAAAACCAAAACACACACACACACACACACACACACACACACACACACAGCATAAGGAGGAAATCAGCAAGAACCAGCTTTGAAGTCAGGAAAATTTGGATCGAGATGCTGTCTTTGAGATGTAAATGACTGTAAGATGATGGACTGATTCTGGTCAGTTCTGATCAGCAGCAGGTTAGTTCAATGCAGAGTTTTACTCTTCAGGTGACATGTCTAATCACAGAGGATTCAGCTCTCTTTGGAATTGTCTTCCCTCCTTAGAATATAAATTTCTATGTATGTATAAGCAATAAATATTTTTAAAAATCTAAGCTCCCAATCTCCAAGCATGGCTATGTGTCAACTTTACTCTTAGACATATAACTTGAAGTAATGAACATAAAGATCAAAGTCATTTTGGAGGAGGGTCTCTGGGAGGATGATGCCCCAGGGAAATACCCTGTCACAGTCCTGTCCTGTAAATCATAGGATTGTAAATTTAGAACTCATAGGGGGCTCGGAGGCCATTAATTTCCCATTAGACTACATTACAATTCCCTCTGACTTTTCTGTCTCAAACACTCCTTCCTGGCTATTCTTCCCAGATCCCCTTCCTACTGCCAGGCAGGGCCCCGCCAACTGCTCCCTATTTGACCAGTGACTTGGATGGAGGCATCAAAAGAAGATGCTAAGTAAATCTATAGGTGACAAAAAACTGAGATGGAGGGGCAACCATAATGTTGGCAATACAGAGAGCATCCAAAAAGACATTCAAACCTATCCTATTGGGTTGAGCCTAATAGGACAGAAAATTGTAAAGATAGACAGAATTTTCTATTTGGGTTTTAAGAAACCAGTCTCCCAAGAAGACAGTTGTAGCATGTGTTTGTGGATAATTCTGGTGAAAATTCCTTGGGGTTGGAGTAAACTGCAGAGTCAGTATGTGTCAACAGTGGGACATGACATTAAAAAAGAAAGCTGAAGAAGCATGTGGCTGCTTGAAGAAAGACGTACTGCACAGAACGAGGTAGAGCAGAGCCCCACTGCATTCTGCTCTGGCCAGATGACTGCTGCAAATTGGGCTGGGTTCCGGGGGGACCATTTTGGGAAAGACATTTAGAAACCAGAAAGCATCCAGGGGAAAGGGCCCACAATGCTGAACGCACCTGCAACTGTGTAAAAGGAAAGAGAACTATCTTCAGGTGTTTGGAAGAGAGATTAGACCCATTTGCTTGATCCCAGAGAGTCGAACAAGGGGTGATAGGTGGAAACTGAAACTTTCTTTTATAAGAAAGACTTCCCAAGAATTAAAAGTGTCCAGAAGTGGACTGCAAGGGGTCCTCCCTCATTGAAAATTTTCAAGCAGTGATTGGGCAGTCACTTCTTATAGGGGTTATTGAAGAGATTCTTGGCCAGGTATGGGACTGGCTAGATGGCTTCTGTCATACCTTCCAACTCAGAGTTTCTGTGATTCTGTGATCAAGTAGCACAACTGAATAGATTTTAAGACAACAATATTTAACAAAAGATTGTTTCACCATTTTTTATGTTTCATGGTCATAAAATATGTGATTTTTAAAAGAGGATGACCCTATAGACCCCAAATTTCCAGTAGGTCTTGGCTTTTCTTCACTTAATTCATGTCAAGAAAAAGAAAGGAAAGCTGGGAGCAGTGGAATCTTAGCAGATGTTGTGAAATATCTGGTAGGAAGTCAAAGGGTTAGTGTTCAAGTGAATGTACTATTTCCTATGGTGAAAAGTCCAACAATGTTTTATAGAAGAAATGTTTAGATCATGTTCTGAACCATCAGGTGCCCCTTCCTCATGCCTTCCCCTCTCCCACACCTGCCTGACTACAAGTCTCTTGGCCCATAATCTCTACTCTAAGAATCCTAGAACAATCCAGTTCTCCTTGGTGAGTACATCAATGTCCTTCCTAAACTATGGTGGCCATTTGATCACATTACTCCAGGCACAGAACAGTATGCCTATTGCCTTCCTTTTCCTGACTGTGATGCTTTTCTTAATGAATTAAGACTGCATTAGTGTCCTTGTCTTGGCCACTACACTTGTGACTTGTGAGCAACATATAGACCCTCCATTTGAGGGCAGTAGCCCCTCCAGCCATGCTTACTTAAACCTGCCTCAGCCCTTGACTCCCATGTGACTTTATGCAAACACCTTGCCCCTCCCTCTTTTCCAGCTGTCTTTAGAATCATCTTTCCACCTTAGAATACAAACTTCTTGAGGAGAGGAACTGAATTTCTTTTGGTTTATATTTCTAATCCCAGCACACTTAGCCCAGTTCTGGGAACATAACAGGCATTTAATAAATGCTTTATCAATCTTTGTGTCATAATGATAGAGCCTGACAATGTTAAAGACAAGTGGCTGTCCACCCATGTACATTCACGCTGATCATCTGCCCCAAGGGTAAGAGAATGCCTTATCCCTTTCACCTACCTGCTGTGTTCTCAAGTTCAACCAGCTTTCTGGCCTGCCAAGCTTGTTTGGAGCCCTAACTATCATCTGGTGAAATGACAGCTGAGACACAGTGCCAGGACGGTCAGCACATTTCAGTGGGTCTGCATTTCTGGATCTTCCTTCCGGGTATGTAATACAATCATGCTCCCAATCAGCCTTTGACAGTTCAATTTGGGTCAGGCCTTGCACTAATCAGCACCGGGCTGCAGCTCAGATGACATAAGTGTGTTAGCCTAGGAACTGAGCACCATTGTTTGAAAATGACCCAAATCCAAGAACCAGAGGTCCTGGGATTGGTCATGTTTCCCATGAAGGCCTTTTCCAGAGAAACGCAAGGACGATGTTTGAGGCAGGCCTGTTCAGTCGGATTCTTTGCGACCTCATCTGGGATTTTCTAGGCAAAGACAATGGAGCGGTTCACCATTGCCTTCTCCAGCTCATTTTACAGATGAGGAATTGAGGAAAACAGGATTATGTGACTTGCCCAGGCTCATACAGCTAGTTAAGTGGGTGCGGCCATTTTGAACTTGAATATTCTTGACTCCAGGCCCACTGTTCTATCCAGTGCACCCGATTTGAGGCAGGGAGTTACCTTCGAAAGGATGCATCTACAGTCTAAGGGTAGACATGCCAACCTGGGGACTGTTACTTTAAAAGGAAACCCAAAAGGTTCAGGTGAAACAATGGACCTCTCCCTTCCCACACAGATTAACTTTCTCCATTCCAAGGAGTCCGTTACTGGGAGAGCAGCAGCACTTCAGGGAGGATTGTGGATTCTATGCCTGTGTTAGCTAGGAGATGGTGTCTCCCTCCCTCCTCTCTGCCCGGGGCCTCTCCTCTGGGGCACAGCCCTGAGCCCCCTTCTCAGCTTCTTTCATTCATGCCACTACCAGACACAGTCAAGGACAAACGTTTTCTATCCCTCTTAAAACTGTCTCAAGATCACAGAGGAGAAATCAGTGAGGCCTCAGAAAAAGATCAATGAATCTGGAGTCAGATGATTTCAAAGAAAAGATCCTGTGTGACCTTGAGAGAGCATTTTCACCTCTGGGACTCAGTTTCCTAGTCTGCAATGTAAGGCAGCTGGACTAAGTGACCTGTAAGGCATCTTTCTGTCTTGGGACATAGGCTCAATTCCTATCCAGGTAACTTCGTGCATCAGGAGATCTCTGTGGGCCTCAGTTTCCTTATTTTTAAAATAAAGGAAATGCCTGAGATGGTTTTCTGCTCTGATTCTTTTGATCCTCAGTAACACACCCAGCTGAAGTTATTTTAGCCCTTGCCTGACAACACCCCCCCCACCACAATCTGTGTGAAAGGGTTCCCCGAAAGAATTCGAGAATAATCTGTATGGCCACCAGCAAATTCCACCCCCCTTTAGGGAGTTTATCAGTCTTCACCTTAGTGCCTGGCAGCTCAAATAAATCCGGGCGCTTAACATCAGTTGTCCTGAATGAGGTGCCTGAAGAAACAGGATACTCCCCTAGATCCGTCTCCCTGCAGGTGGGTGTTGGTCCTTTCTCAGCAGATGGCTGGTACAAGCACAAGGAGTTGTATATTTCCCAATAGGCAAATATTTGCACTTGACCGGAACAAAAGGAGGAAAAATTCCTCAGCTTAGTTGACCAAGAAGACCTGAGACTAGGACACCTCAGCGTTTAAGCTGGAGTCGGAAGTGGGCCACCAGCCCAGTTGGATTTCAGCTCTTTCCATGTCTGACACCTCTTATTGGCATGGGATAATCTGAGTAAACTAAAAGCTGAGGAAGAAGAAGGCCCAGGTGGGGATCTGGGGCCTCTCCTTCAGCATACGTAAGAGAAAGTCTGGACAATTAGGAAATGTTTGTGTCAGGTCTATACTGAGCCCTGCCCAGACTCGTGGTTGGAAAGTCATTGCTGTGGCCCCCAAGTCTGTGCCAATGGAGTCTAGCTCTCAAAGGGACCACCCCCCCAGCTTCAAGGTCAGCCTTGGGAAGAGACTGAGTCCAGTATCCAAGGACCAGGCTCTCCAGCTATGCTCAGTGGTAGTGAGTACCACAGTAACAACAGATTCCTATTCTCCTAAGGGACAGAGGGGTCACAGACATTTGGGCAGAGGTGAGGTACATATGCCAACAAGATAACAGGTCCCCAGAGGATTGAAATATGACTTTAGGAGCCAAGGCAGGTTGAGGGAGGGGGATGTTAAGGTGTGGAAGGGTAATCAAATTCCCAATGTGCATCCCAACTCTGGATGGGGTTCACTATATCTTCTTATCTCTCATATCATGGGAGAAAGAGCCTGGTCCCATTAGGCAGAGGAAATGGGTTCAAATTCTGCTACCTGTGTGACCTTGGGAGAGTCACTTCACTTCTGCCTCAGTTTCATCATCTGCAAAATGATTTTAACCAAAAGGAAAAGCTTCAGAATAACACAAAGGTGAGCACTGAGCAAAGGTCTTTTTCCCAGAGAGCTGCTCTAGAAAGCGACTGATAAAGGCACAGGAATAGCTAGAGTTGGTGACTCCTAAATAACATCTGCAGAGGCCCAAAGACAAAGGCACAGGTATCCCAGGGCTAGGAAAAGTTATCTCAGAACAACTCTCAAATGCGATCTCAGCTTCTCCCAATTTAGAATATTCCTTGAATAAGCAAGTCCTTGGTTGGTTTAGAGGATGTTAATCACTGGCCTAAACAGCCAAGGAAAGCTAAGCAATACAACAGTCTTGTGAACATTCATGTCTGTGGCTGAGGAAAGAGTAGTAATTGGTTACCACCTTCCATTCCAAAATGACATTTGTAAAAAAGTATAAAGTCCTGAATGAAAGGAGGAGGAGGAGGAGGAGGAGGAGGAGAGGGAGGGGGAGGAGGGGGAGGAGGAAGAAATCTTGTATAGTATAGACAAAGGAAAGACTCAGAAACAAATTCAGGATAAAGGGCAAAAATGGTGCTGGCTGAGGAGATCTGGATAATAGAGTCTGCACCCCGAAGGAAGGTCCCAACGTAGGAAATCACTGAATCGTTGAAGCACCGAGAGCCCCAGTGTCTTTCAGGCTCTCACACTTGGAAGCACATAGTAACTGGGTGCTCCCTTTGATGTGAGCAGTTAATCCAGTGGTGCCACTCATGCCTGCCCCCACCTGTTTAACACCCACTCATGACTTTACTAAACCAAGATGTCTACCTAAGACTTTGGGGACCATCCTCATGTCTTTTCACCCTCGCATGGATGTCAATGGCACTCCCAGCTGGCCATCAGGCATCCTTTGCTTTCGATGTGTGCCTCACTCACTGTTTGGGATTCAAGGTCTCTTTGATGGCATCCTTTACTTCCTCTCTCCAGTATAATTCTATACTCAGAACAGGAAACAACGGGCTCGAGCCTGTAACATAGTTTTCCATGGACCACTGGCTGATCTTCAAAGTCACTTATTTGGGGACTGATGAATTATGTAACTTACCGTTAGTGACCATCCCAGAAATATTTGTTGTAATGAATTGAATTGAAATTACTAAATTGAATGGATTGTGCTGTTTATTTCATGGGCTTCCAGTCATAGAATTGGACCCAGCAGCTGGCTGTGGAGAAGGGGAGTCCTGTTTGAATCACCTAGAGAGATGGCAGGGCACTTAGTCAACAAGCATTTATTAATCTCCTACTGCATGCCAGGCACCATAGCTCTAGGGATACAAAGATAGGGAAAACAAAACAAAACAGAGTCCTTGCTTAGCCGAAGTCTCCTGGTATAGACAACATATGCACAACTATATGCAAATGTGATTTAGACAGGATGTGTTGGAAATAATCAAGAGAGAGAAAGCATTAGTCACAGGGAACTTCCAAGTAGCCAAGGAGAAGGGTCCCTTCAGACAATGAATGGGGGGCAGATGCAGAGGCATCTCTCCCACTTCTTCTTTCAACTCCCTTCCAGCACCAGGGATCTACAACCCACTATCCTCGTATTCTCCATAATTTTGGATAATAAGTGTAAGCAATGCCTTTCTACAGTCTCACAAGGGATGGCAATCTGTGTTTGATGTATAAACAAATGGTTCTTTCTACTCATGTCTTTTTCCTCCTTGAGAGGGGTCATAGACTTTGCCTGCAGCCCTGTATCCTGGCATTCAGCAATTAAAACAGGCCCCCAGGCACCTCTTCGAACAGATGAGGGACCCCTCCTGTAAAACTAATCAATAATTGTGTAGTGATTAATTGCCTTCGTCAAACCATTCCAGAGGGTGCATGTAGAGGTACCATTTTTTTTCAAGATTATGTCCAAAGTATGACAATCAGAGAAAAGTGTATCCAGGATTACATAAAATCCATAGAAGGGAGAGATTTAAAGTTCAGGTCTAAACTCCTTCCTTTTACAGGCAAAAAATGGAGTCCCAGAGAGATTAAGTGATTGGCTCCCAGGTAGGGTAGGAGGGTTGAGAATGGAAAGGGACCTTAAAAATCATATCATGTTGGGTCCAGAGGAACTCTCAGTACTGGACATCTTTTTTTGTTGTGTTGTACTCTCTGTTTTTAGTTCAACTCAAAATGGTGGCAATTTCAAGAGACCATGTGATTCAGTGGGTATCATTAACCTCATCTGCAAAATGACAAGGTTGGGGGCAGCTAGGTGGTCCAGTGAATAGAGCACTGGCCTTGGAGTCAGGAGGACCTGAGTTCAAAAACAGTCTCAGACACTTGACACTTAATTAGCTGTGTGACCTTGGGCAAGTCACTCAATCCTGATTGCTTTAACTTCTGCCCTCCAAAAAGAAAAAAAAATGAGAAGGTTGGACCAGATGAATTCTAAGTTGCCTTCCAGATCAGGCTGTGCGCGCACGTTCGTGCGTGCATGTGTGTGTGTTGGGGAGGGGACAATGGACAATTTATGGCATGTAAAACACCTTCCAAGATATTGTTGAGTGCTTGCCTTGAGGCCTCAGCTCCACAAGCCAATTAGTTCTGTTCTCTCTCCAAAATGTTTCACTTGCTTTCCCCATGGACCAACAGGACATGAAAAGCAGTCAACGCTCATTAGTGGGTTAGGGGACGTGAGATGGAAACAGAGGCTGGGAGGAATTTAGAAGACTAATCATCTGAGTCAATCATCCTTCACTATATAGAATAATCAGCACACAGAACAGTTTCAAGTGAGAATTGAACAACCAATAACATCCAGATAGTGCAGTGCTGGACAAGCCCTTCTCTAATGCAGCCTGCTGTGAAGTCAAAATCCCGTGACTTGTGGTATTCAAATTGAGGACATTTCTGCTAAAAGCTACAATCCCTTCATTTGGCGGTAATTTCATGAGGGAGACAGTACTAAGACTCAGATGGTAGAGGGAGGAAGGGAGAAAGGAGCTAAGAATTCTATAAGGCAAAGTATGGTGTGGAGAGAGGTGGGAGGGAGGGAGGGAAAGGGGGAGACAGAGACAGAGAGAAAGAGACAGACAGAGACAGACAGAGAAATAGACAGAGACAAAGACAGACAGACAGAGACAGAGACAGACAGAGAGATAAAGAGACAGAGACAGACAGACAGAGACAGAGACAAAGACAGACAGACAGAGACAGAGACAGAGAGATAAAGAGACAGAGACAGAGAGAGACAGAGACCAAGAGAACAGAGGGAGGGAGAGGGAGAGTGCCTACATTCTAATGGCTGGTCCAAATTGATGTAGATCGTTGATGAAGGAAGTGAACCAGAAGGGTAGCTGGGACACAGCCTGTGGAGAGGTCAAAATGCCATGATGAGGGCTTTGATTTGTATCTTTAGCAATAGGAGCCATTGGGCAGAAAGTGACATGGCCAGATCTGTGTTTTAAAAATATGAATTTGGCAGCTGTGTAGGGGATAAGCTTAAAGAAGGAAGGAATCAATGTGCAGATGTGAGAATGGAAAATCATAAATTTTCTTGTATACACAGGAAGGCTAGGTAGCATTTAATCCTCAGCCAGCTGTATCTAACTAGATTCAAATAAGAAAGGTGGAATGCTTAGGCAGGGGAGGGGTGCTGGGAAAGGAAGAAGAACTCTTCTCCTCCTTAGTAGGAAAGTTCGGGGGCCAGGCGTCCAATCCCCAGAATCCAGCTGGACCAACTCCAAGAAATCCATCCTCCCATCCTTTGGGTGGACCGTGCACAGTAATTAGCAGATAGAGTTACCAGCCCTAGGAGAGCCTTTTATTTGATTGTAGGGAATGGGGGAAGGTGGGTAGAAAACTGGTTTAGCTGTAATTCAGAAACCCTTCTAACATTACAGCTTCGATGGGTTATTCTGCTGCAACAGCTTCCTAGGAATCAGGGTGCCTAGGGAAGATTTGTGAAGTCCTTTATGGGACCTTATGAAGGCCCATTGCAAAACTGCAGCCCTGGAAGGATGACGAGGAGCTAAGGGAATGGGGGGTGGGGGTGGGAAGTGATAGTGGAAATAGCTCTGCTGTTTGCTTTCTGGGCTGACCTAGAACTAAAAAATATGGGAGGGACACAGCTATGGCTGAATGAATCACCAGGAAACCGAGGGCCAACAGAGCTTTCTAGAAGGAGAGAGTATCCCTTTCCCACCCACCCCTCCCCTTCTGTCCCTTACTTTCAATCAGAGGCATGAAAACTGGAGCAAAAAAAGATACCCACCAAAGGCTAGACCAAGGATCAGGTGCCACTGGATTTCTCAACTACAAAATCATGGCGGGGCCCTCCAAAGGGGAAATCACCCAAACTGCCATTTCTAACATTAATTCAATTCAGGTCAGTTCAATTCAGTTGATCTCAACAAGCATTTATTAAGGAGTCACTCAGTCTGCATGTATTAAGCTCCTAGTATTTGGCACCATGCTAAAGACAGGGGAACACAAGGGAATACCAAAGACAATTCCTGCTTCCAAGGAGGCTCCAAATCTAAGAATGCAACCAGCTCTGTCCTGACAAGATAAATACAGGTTCAATGATAGGAAAATAACAGAGGGAAGATATTAGCAGTTAAGTTAAGGGGGAGAGTGTTTTCTCTTGTTTTGGTTTTGTTTTGGTTTTGTTTTCTTTTTTTAAAGGTAGGATTTAGCCAAGAAGTCAACTAGAGTGCTTACCCAGCACTGGGCTAGGCACTGGAAACAGCACACCTGACACCAAGCCAGGCTGTCTTGTACATTAATAATACTGCTTAGCACAGGGCCTGGTGCATAGTTGGCACTTAATAAATGCTTATTGATGTCAGGGGTCTGTAAATTTGCTAGGATGGGAACCCTGTAGCCCACACTCTCTTGGACAGGAGCCTATAGCACAGAGCACTTGAGGACCTGGTCTGTGGCTTAGTAAGGATGAGGTGGATATGAACCCAGGATTTTCTTCCTCCAGGAAAGCCTGGCGTCCCATCTTCACTGCCTTTTATTAAAGACAGCTGGAACACTTCCCTCCTCTCAGAAGAGAGGTGGGGGATGGCAGGGGCAGAATGGGGCCTGCACCATGGCTTGAGGAGGTCTTCCATTCTGTTTGTATGGAGAATATGGAGAGATGTGGGCTGGGCGATAGCACCCTTAGGTGAACTGGGAACTGAAGACCATAAGTGGTCCTTGGAGGGCAGGTGCCCTTTCAAGCTGTCTTTGCCATTATTCCCCCAGTAAAGGCACCATCACAGTGGAGATTCCTCTGAGGCTTAGGTTGGGCCTCATGACCCCTGGGGCAGCTTCTAATTGTCAATCTCTCTGGCTCCAAGAGTGTCTTGTTGGTGGGACTTTGCTGCCCGTTCTCTGCTCAAAGGAAGGATTTGTTGACATAAATATTAATAAAAAAGATGTGTGATTAGAGACATTCCCTCCTGTGGCAGGTTCATTTTTACCTTGTAGTAGATGAAGATCAAATTAATAACCACCTGTCCTATTCAAGTGCGCTTTCCCCTGGCCCCCAGTCCGGGCTCCATTCAAGGGTGTGAGGAAGTCCATTCACAGAGTAGGAGATCCACCAGAAAAAGACCCTTCCCCCACCCCAAGAATAGAAAGGAAGAAAACCTCGTGGAGCTGCACGGGGGTGAGATTTCACCCTGGGGTTCTTTATGAATAATGAATTGGAAGGTCCCAGTGAATAGTGTGTCTGTGTGTGTAAAGGTATATGTGTACATATGTACACATGTAGTCATATATGTACATAGACACATAAAATACATACTGTTTTATTTACATTAATTCATAATTTTTAAATTTTTAGCAAAGCGAAATCTAGCATTTATGAAAATATGGTTGTTTAAGCTCTGGGGTTAACGTTAGACAAGTAGGGAGTTAGTTTATTGACGTGGAAAGACTGGCAAACAGTTAAAATCCCCTCTCCCTATATGGTCTTGGGCAAGTCCTTTGGCCTCTCCAGACCTCAGTCCCTTCATTTGTAAAATGAAGGGCTGGGCTTACCTGTTTCTGAGGTTCCTTCTAGTTCTAGATCTAAAATCCTACGGCACTTAATCTCTGTGGACCTCAGTTTCTTCACATGTAAAATGAGACCGGATGTATTTTGCTTATGCTACTCTTTTTTTTTCTTTTGAGAGGTGGGAGCCCCAGAGAATCAAATGCTGAAACAGTCACAAAGGCACAGCTTTCCTAATTTCCCACCTTTGATGCTTTTGATTATTGATGATTAGAAACAAGAAAGAATCCCAGAAGAGACCCTTGTTGCTCCAAAAATAGCTATGGAGAGATGTCTCCAGCTTTTAAAAATGGTTTCCACCCCCAAAAAGGTAGAAAGAAATGAGGTTGGAGGACACTAAAAGTTGTCCTCTGCCATTAAGCCTTTGGGCGCACAGAGAGTAGAAGGCTTTGGCTCATGCACCTGGGGAATCTCAGTGGAGAGTGATTCTTTTTCAGGAAGACATTAGACCAGGTCACCTTTGGGACGTCACTTCCAAATTAAAAAAAAAAATTGAGCACAAATGTTCTGTGAATATAAAGTTACTGTGCAAAGTGGAACTAAGCCAGAAAGATCTCATTCCCAGGCCTTCTCCTACTGAAGAAAAGATGGTGGCTTCCCACAGATCTGCTGGTCTCCAGTCTCCAGCCTGTCTCTTTTACCAATATGACCTCCCAAGTCAGATGCCAGCTCACTTCTTTGGACAAGTGTCTTTAGACAGTGCCCAATAGTCTTGCCAGCTAAATAACATTCATTATAATTTTGTTTTTTGGGGAAATGAAATGTAAGCCTGGTCCACAGTAGCTCACTCTTCTGGGAAGTTCAAAGCCTTCTCCCAGAAGTGTGCATTTAGAGCCAAGCCAAACTAGAAATATCTTCCTGATGACTGCTCACCCCCAAAGGAAAGGGAAGGCTTTCATGGTCACTTTATACATGAGGGGCTGGATTCAAGGTCCTCTGAGGTTCCTAAGAGCTCTAGGCCCAGTTAGGGAGATACTTCAGAGTGACGGGACTCAGCAAAACAGTTCACCTTTCTGGACTTTGGTTTCCTTCTCTGTAAACTGAGAAGGATGGACTCTATGCCTTCTGAGGTGCCAACAATCTCAAAATTTGGGATTGCTTAAGCTGTGATTTCGTCAATGCAGACAACTCCCAGTGTAAGTATTTATGTCACTACTTCAGATCACAACTCGTCCATTCTCTCATCACTTAATTATTATCATATACACCAGGCACTGTAAAAAGGACAAGCCTAAAATGCTCCCATTCTGATGAATTGCATTGAACATTGTCAGGCAGGGAGAACTGATGGAGAGGCACCTGCCCCAACCTGGTAAGAGATTCGTAGGGACGATAGGGTTGTCATATAGGGCACATGTGGTCACTGGCACTGTTTGGACTTCAATGGCTTTCTTTGACCACAAGGAAGGTCTCAGTGGATGGGGGGCATCATGAGGTACAATGAAATGGTATAAATACAAAAGGCAACAATAAAACTAAAACCAACAGAGGGCGACTTCCATGCTCACTTTCCTTCTTGACAGTCTCCAGACCACCAGGGCGTGAACCAAGCTTGCCTCAGTTTCAGCTCAGCATTAGACCAGGAGATTCTCTCTTCTTCCAGAGGAGGAGATGGGGAGCGTTCCAAGTGTCTGTCCCACATGGCTGATGATTCAGAATCGGTTGGATGGTCTATCCCAAAGCATAGGTATTCATGGTTTAATGTCAGCTCAGAAGGAGGGCTCTAGGGAAAAGGGGGGGAGGGGTCTCTCCGAGCTCAGAACCTTCCATTTTAAGGGTAGGTGCAGGCATCCACCCACATGCTCCCCCCCAACCTGGACACCTCCTTATACCCCATCATGCTTTTCAGCTCCCTTTTATTGCTCTCAGCCCCCATTAGAATGCAAGCCCCTTGAGGACAGGGACTTTCTTTTCCTTGTATTTGTATCACCATAACTTAGAGCAATACAGCAAGTGCTGAATAAATATGCTTGTTGAACTGACTGAAAAGTATACTATGGGAAACAAGAAAGACTTCCTCCACCATCTTCTAACCCACCACCCCCTGACCCTCTACTCCTCCAAACTAGACCCCCAAAGCTTCTCCTTTCCATTTTCCACCAGGAGAGCTGATAAACTTGAATCAATAGGACCGTTACCTGTGGGAAGGTTCTATTGTCCTCTTATCAATCTCTGAAATTTCCCAGACTATAACTTCCTTCCCTGGCTGCTTCTCTCTGACAGGTGTGGAAGAGCAGTTAGGTGAGGCCATAGTGCATAGAGCTCCCGGTCTGGATACAGGAAGACTTGAGTTCACATTCAGTTCCAGATATTTCCTTGGTGAGATTAATAAAATTGAGTGTGAAAAATCAAATTCATAAATAAAGATAGGAGATGGTTTCATGAAAAACCACAATAAAAAGACAAATCATAGGCTATTTTGATTTAAAAAGAGAGAAAACCAAATCACTAACATTAAAAGTGAAAAGGGTAAATATATTACTGATGAAGATGAAATTAAAGCAATTATAAGGGCTCTTTTGCTCAATTATATGCCAATAAATTTAGCAATTTAAGTGAAATAGAAGAATACTTACAAAAATATAAATTGCCTAGATTGGCAGAAGAGGAAATAAAATATCTAAATAGACCTATTTTAGAAAGGGAAATTGAACAGACCATAAATGAGCTTCCTAAGAAAAAAGCACCAAAACCAGACAGATTTACAGGTAAATTCTAGCAAACATTTAAAGATCAACTAATTTTAATATCAAATAATTTGGAAAAATAGCAAAGAAGGGGTCCTCCCAAACTCCTTTTATGATACAAATATGATACTGATACCTAAACCAAGAAAAGTAAAAACAGAAAGAAAATTACAGACCAATTGCATTAATGAACATGGATGCAAAAATTCTAAATAAAATACTAGGTTAAAGACTGCGACAATACTACAAAGATTATATATTACAACCAAATGGGATTTATACCAGGAAAACAGGCATGGTTTAACACAAGAAAAACTATCAAGATAATTGATTATATCAATAATAAAAGTTTAAAAGATATTCTCCCTATTCTTACATTTCCCTGAGAATGATAACAGCATTTATAAAAGCATTTTAAGGTTTGCAAAGCATTTTACAATAACCTGGGGAGGTGAGGACTATAATTATACCCATTTTACAGATGAGGAAACTGAGGCAAAGAGGTTAAACAACTTGCCTGGGGTAGTACATATTATAAGTAAGCCTGAGGCCAGATGTGAACTTTGTACTTCCTGACTACAAGGCCAACACTCTATCCACTGAGCTACCCAGTAACCCTGGTAATATTTGACACTTACACAGATATTTGAATACAAATTATCTGTAGAATAAAGCAATCATTTGAAAAGGCTAGAGAATTAACACCTAGGGAGCTCAGGAAGGGTGTCACACCAGGTAAGATGTACCTGAATAGAAGGGAGTGAGAGGTTAAAAGAGGCAGGAGTGAGGAAGGCCAAACCCCAGGCAGGGGGCACAGCCTGTGCAAAGGCCCACAGGTGGGGATACCCAACATTCCATGCAGCAAATAACTGGCAGCCAATTTAAGTAGAGCAGAGGATAAGTGAAGGAACATCATCTGAAAGGGGACTTCCTGAGTTCAAAGACATCTTCAGACACTGTGTGACCCTGGGCAAGTCACTTAACCTTGTTTGCCTCAGTTTCCCCACCTGTAAAACGGGCTTGGGAAGGAAATGGCAAGCCACTCCAGTATCTCTGCCACAAAAACCCCAAACCTGGTTATGAAGAGTCTGAAACAGCTAAACAACAACAACAAATAAATACCATCCAGTCCAGATGAGACGGGATTAGACATTGCTTCAGCAAGGCAGGGGCTATGTAAGCACAGAGAAGGGGGTGACAAAATTTGGTGCCAGGGACATTGTGAAGGGCAAAATTGACAAGCTTGTGAACATGTAGTAAGAGCCTAGAAAGGAAAATGCTTCTAGAAACTCCTCCTAAGGTCAGCCTTTGGCTGAGGTTTCCCAGTGTCCAGTTTCTACATCACAAATTTCAGCTACCAGAGAGAGGTTTGGGATGCAAAATGGTTTATTTGAACAGGATTGGTTACCTAAGGCTACATCAGCATAGCAAGAACCTCTGAATCACTTGGTCCATTTTTTTTTTTTGACTCAACAAAAGAAATCTGTCAAAAGGGGAGGAAAAAAAGCCACACACCCCAGCTGTGGCCTCCAGTCCCCAAAGTCCATCCAATCACATAAAGACAAATCAGCCTTCAGGCAAATCCACAGTCTTAATTTAAGCTTACCTGGACTTGGCCACTTGCCCAGGTCCTCAAAACCCCTGTAAAATGCCCCAGCATGGACATTTTAAAATGTGCATAAGCCAAACAGTTGTTTTCTTCATGGGTTGTTAAAGGGGGGAGAGCCTATGAGCCCAGGAGAGTTTAATCTTTGGGGGCAAAGAGCAGTTGGTTTCCCGGTTAGCAATATGTAAATGCCAGGCTGGTGGGTGGAATTGGGTGTGCTTAGGTGCATAAATAGAGGCTCTCAGCACACCTACACTCAGAACTTTGGAACTGGCTCCTGGCTCTTCCGGCAAGTGCAAGTGGGAAGGGCAGCAGGTAAGCCTCCCGTCCTTGCTTTCCCATAGATAGAGAAGTGCACCTGGTAGGAAAGGAGATCTCTGGGAGAAATTGGAAGCAGTAAATAGGCATCGCAGACCTAGACTGTGTACAGGACAAACGGGCTTGGAATGTGCTATTGGGAGCATGGAAATGATGAGGACCCTTCTGAGCCAGGGAGGGGTTGGTTGGGGCTACTATGAGCAGGCACAAAGAAGGATGCTACCAGTCCGTTTCTTCAGTTGACTGAACCAGGACATCCTTAGTTCTCCAGAGGAATCTTTGATGCCAGTGATTTTTCCATGTGTAAAAGGGCCAATTGCTAGACTTTCACTTTCATTCATCCTTTGTTTTTTAAAGGGGATTTGACTACTAAACCAGCGTTGATAAACAAAGACAACTTGGCTTCTGCTCTGGCCAAGCAAGCTCAAGGGTGGTTTTGTACCCAGTTTAGGAGATGCGCTTATTCCCTGTATATTGCCAATAGGCTTTCTTGTTGCTCACTTCCTCTGCTGTGATAGAGACACCAGGCCTTTGTCAGCCTGTGACACAGCTGAAGTTGGAGGGGCTGAAGCAGGTGAGGGTCCTGGAGCGACCCAAAGTCTCAGCAGCAGTGCTTGCAGAGGACCCCTCCCCAGAGGGCTAGGACAATGGCAGCCTGCTGGCTCTACTTCAGTCTTCTGCCCCATGCTGGGTGTGTGTGAGTGCATAGCAACAGATGAATGTGCCCAACACAGCACTGTTTCCAGAAGGTGGAGACCAGTTATAAAAATGCCTTTGCAGGATGTGTGCCAAGCATAGTTCTCTTGGACTGTAAGGAACCTTGACATTAAAGAGCTCAGAAGGTGTCTTTGGAAGAGGAAGTGTTCCCAGAGAATTCAGCCAGCTCCCAAATGTTCATTCAGGCCTTTGTTTGTCCCTCACCTGGGGCAGCTGGATGGCACAGGGCACAGAGCGCCAGGCCAGCAATAAGGGAGACTCATCTCCCTGAGTTTGAATCTGACTTCAGACACTTACTAGGGGTGTGACCCTCAACATGTCACTTCCTGCCTCAGTTTCCCCATCTGTAAAATGAGCTGGAGAAGGAAATAGCCAACCACTCCAGCATCTCTGCCAAGAAAACCCCAAATAGGGTCATGAAGAGTCGGACGGACTAAAAAATGGCTGAACAACATGATCACAGTGCCTTGTACATAGCAGGTGCCTCATAAGTGCTTAGCCACCATGCTTCTGTGAGTGAAGCTTCTAGAAAGGGTGAGGGAGAGGGAGCAAGCATTACTGAGAGCCTACTATGCGCTAAGCCTACTATGTGCTGAGCACTGTGTCAAGCATTTTATCTGCATTATCCTCTGATTCTCACAACAATCCTGGGAGGTAGGTGCTGTTATCATTCCCATTTAACAGTTGAAGAAACTGAGGCAAACAGCGATTAAGTAATTTGCCCTGGGTCACACTACCGGGAAGTGGTTAAGGTCAGATCTGAGCTTAGGTCTTCCTCCAGGCCCGGGACGTCACCAGCTTCCCCGCCCAAAGCCCCGGAAAGCTAAGGGAGCGCAGGGTCCTGAAGATCTTGGCGATCTGAAGGGGAAGAGAGCTCTGAGCAGCGCTTTGTCTCTGTCAGTGCAGGAGCTGGGGGCGGGGCTCTCTGTTTCTTTCTTTCTGTCCTGTGTAAGTGAGTAAATGCATCCGGAGGTCCTTGGAATTGAGCAGAACTGACCGCTGAAGAGGCGAGGAGGAGACGCTGTCTCCCCCTTCATCGCGAAGCTCGGAGACCGCTGGCTCGGTCCGCGGCCCGCGTCGTCACAGAGACGCGGATGCTTTGCTCAACTTTGCTTCTGTTTGCTTCTCTCCCTTTTTTCTATTCTTTGCTGTAAGAGGTGGCACTTTGAGTAGGGGGAAGGGTAGTGATGTATTTGGAAATGAAATGGGGAAACAAATTCTACCTTTTCAGAAAAGAAAATAACAGTTAATTTAAGAGCTGTGTGTGACTATCTGACATCAGAAAACGGGCATGAGATCATCCTATCAGCTGGTCGTGGTCCAACTAACGGCTCTCACAAGCTCTGCCATCTGCTGCCTTTGGCAGCACAATTAATTCTCTATGCATTTAATCAAGTTCAAAATTATATCCACCTGAGAATAACAAGCTTTGTGTGAGAAACATACATCTTCAGAGACAAGGGGAGGACTTGGGCTGAGGGGCCCTGAGTTTGAACTCCATCACAGATATGCATCAGCTGTGTGACCCTGAGAAAGTCACTTATTTCCAAGAGATCAGTTTTCTTATCTGTAAAATGGAGATAATGATATCCACAAACCTCACAGGGTTTGTCCCTGATCCTTCACTGACTCACTTATCCACCTTCCCTTACCATTCAGCTGACTCTGATGTTCTAGAGTAAGGAGCCCAACATTTCCTCTAAACAAGGTTTGGCATGTTCTAGACTAAAGAAAGCTGGACTAATGCTGGTCCTGTGAGGCACATGGACACACAGAGTCTTAGCATTTTGTAATCAGAAGAGACCTTGGGTTGTATCATCTCCATACAGCATAGAAACAGACTTTGTGACAGTCAACTCAAGGGCTACCTCCTTTGGGAAACCTCCCTCCCCTTGGTAGTTCTCTCCTCTCCTCTCCTCTCTCTCTCTCTCTCTCTCTCTCTCTCTCTCTCTCTCTCTCTCTCTCTCTCTCTCTCTCTCTCTCTCTCTCTCTCTCTGTCTCTCCATCCCCTAACCATTTTTGTACTCTGTGTATGTACCTGTTCTGTCCCTCTCATAAAAGATAAGTTTCTTGGGATCAAGAATGGCTTTTTGGGACTTCTGTATCCCCAGAGCCTAATATAAGTGTTTTAGACATATTTGGTTATTTGAAAAAAAGAAAGAAAGAAAAGAAAACCATGTTTCTGGATTGAATCGGATGGAAGTAACAAGGTTGGCTGTCTCTAAATGAGACATCTGTCTACTCACCATCCCCAACACTGATGCTTTGTTTTGGGATAAAACTCTTCCAGTTTTCCCCAGTGGGGGCTTTCACCAAAAATCAAAGGGAAAAAAAGAAAATGAAAAAGATTATGAGAATTATAGGAGCGATGAAAGGATAATACTGGGGGTATTAATGACAATGACAGAAGGTGGGGTTATGTGGAGGAGGAGGAGGATGCTTCTGGTGATGGTGGCGGGTGGTTATAATGATGTTGATGGTGGCTATGATCATGGTAATGATGGCAATGAGGAGGAAGAAGAGGAGAAGGAAGAGGAAGAGGAGGAAAAAGAGGAGGCTTCTGATGATCCTAGTGGGGTTGACAATGGCAACAAGGGAGATGGTACTGCTGCTGATGAAGACCATGACGATAGGGTGTTGACTGTGCTGATGGTAATGGAGAAGATGAAGGTGATGATGGAGATGGCGGCAGGGATTCCACGAGTGATGGGGATCATGGCTCAGGACAATAGATGCACAAATGGAATTGTGGGAAGCACTTTCCTCCCAACAATGAGTGAGGCAGCTAGTTTGGGAGTTATTACCCCTGCATTACAGATGAGGAAACTGAGGCTTAGCCAGGTGAGGTGATCACACAGCATCAGAATAGCAGAGGAGGGGAGAGGTTCCAGATGATTGTGATAAAGCAGAATCATTGACATGTTTTAAAGAGATCATTGAAAACAAACTCTCTGGGTGCCCTGTCAGGACACCCATGATGCCTGAAATCACGAGTATGGTGAAGTTCCACTTCCTCAGCAGAGTGGGCCAGCAAAGGAGGGCTATATTACATGCCCAGCAAAGCCAACTTCATGCAACTCCTTGGATCTTAAGCTGAGATTTTGAAAAGTCAGTCACCTTTCTTTCCTCTTCCTCATCCTCAGCATTAGCCATGGAGAAGATTTCAGTGTCCATGTTCCTGCTCCTGGTAACCATCTCTCACACACTGGCCAAAGATATTACACCCAAACCTGGGGCCAAGAAGGAGGAAACTCAACCCAAGCTGCCCCAGACCCTCTCCAGAGGTAAGAATCACTTGTTCTCATGGTACTTTCCATTGCCATTGCTGCCCTGAAGGGTACAAATCAGTCTGACCTTGCAGATCCTGGCTTCAATATTCCCTGTATTTTAATTTGTTATATGGTCCCCTGGGCTTTGTTTTCTGAGTCTGAGTTTTCAGAATCCAAACCCCTTCTTGAACATGGCATGCCCAGATATGCCTTGGAGCTTTGCCACCCTGCCCAATGACTTTGGGTCTGAAATGATATATGAGTGTGGTAAACTCTCTCTTGATTTCCCTCCAGGCTGGGGTGATAAACTCTTCTGGACGCAGACATACGAAGAAGCCTTGTACAAAGCAAAGACTAGGTAAGCAACTAGCATTTACTAAGCCCCACTGTGTGTCAGGGATACAAAAACCAAAACAAAAACAGTTCCTGCCCTTCAAGAGCTTAAGTTCTACAGAGGCAAAAATATGTGCACAGATAAGTGAACCCAACATCAATACCAAGTCATTTCAGGGAGGGGAGACACCCGAGAGAATAAGTAAAACCCTATTGGGGGAGACAGCAGCTGGGCGGAGCTCTGAAGGTTCCAAGGGGATAAAGGAACCGGGAGAGGGGACAGCCTGTGCAAGGTGGGAAGTAGGATGTCCCATGAGGAGGGAGCAGCCAGTCCACGAGCTTAAGGCTTCAGTGCTACTTTTTTCTTTAAAAGGTCTCACTGACGCCATCTAGTGTCTTTGATCTCTATATGAAACAATCTCCATTGACGAAGGATATTATAGGTTAAAAACACATTTGTGGAAAATCAATAGCAACTAACAGCCTATCCCTTTTTCTTCCTCCCTCTCTTTCCCTCCCTGTCTCTCTCCTCCTCCTCCTCCTCCTCCTCCTCCTCCTCCTCCCCTCCTCCTCCCTCCTCCTCCTCCTCCTCCTCCTCCTCCTCCTCCTCCTCCTCCTCCTCCTCCTCCTCCTCCTCCTCCTCCTCCTTCTCTCTCTCCCTCTCTCTTCTATCCTGGTCTCTCTCTCCTCTCCTGGTCTCTCTCTCTCTCCCTCTACCCTATCTCTCCCTCCCTCCTTTGTTCTAGCAACAAGCCCTTGATGATTATTCACCACTTGGAAGAGTGCCCACACAGTCAAGGTACAGCCAATAGAAGGGGGCAAAACCACCATTGTTATAAAATAATCACAAGTGACTTCAAAGCTTCCTACATGTGTTTCTGGAAACCACTGGAGTGTGAGCCATAGCAAGTGTAGTCTACGATGTGGGGTTGTTTTAGCTGGCATCTGTAGGAAGAGCTAAGTGGTCAGCTTAACACAAGGCAGAGACCAATAGTCCCCTCAGTGATGCATGAAGAGGTTAATTTGGCCTCGATGCTGGACCACCTCAAGAACCCGACAGGAACAATTCTGAAATGTTTTCATGACTTCTTTGGTTGTGGCTGCTCATAAGCTTACACACTTTGTAGGGGTTGGGGTGGAGACATGTGACTCTGGTTGTGGACACTTAAAAATCCGTCCTTTTATTGCAGCTTTGAAGAAAGTGTTTGCAGAAAATAATGAGATCCAAAAACTGGCAGACAAATTTGTTCTTCTCAATATAATTGTAAGTTAAACTTCCTAAATTTTATTTTTGATGGTCACTGAGGTCTTTCATTTGTCAGATTTTTCCAGTCCATCCTTGACTTCATTGTATGACTTGTGGGCACATCAAATGGGCTGGTGGAAAGGACTCTGTGTGTAAGTGTGAGTGCTTGAAAGGGTCATTATTTAATTTTGAAAATATTGATGTTATTAAAATCCATCTTAACCATTGTTGAATGCCAAACATCACTCCAGTCCACTTTTGAATTCAGCTATTTCTCAGAGACAAAAATGTGATTCTGGGCATCCAAGGTCATTCAAAGGTTTTGCTGCAACCATAACATTTTTGACATGAACCTCATAAGGAAAAGTCTATTGGAGGTAGATCAGGGAGCTGAGGTGGTTACACAGGAGGAACTCCTCCATTCATCTTCCAGTTTGAGAGAGTGTCTGTCACCCAGAAATCGACTCATGTACAATTTACACTGGAAGGGCACCCCATCTTATTAAAAGAAGCATTTTAATATTAAAAATTCACAAACCCAAGTGAAAAAGAAATGTGAACATTTAAACTCTCAAGTCATCATTTGGGGAATTTGGAATATTTAGACAGCTGAAGTTTTTCAAATTTAAAATGACTCTAAGACTTTGAGGATAGCATCGACATGTGGTATATTTAGGCATTTATATGTGTGTGTGTATGTGTGTGTGTAAGGGTGTGTAATTTGAACACATGTCCTCAGATGTTAAATACCATGCTTTTCATGACACCACCTGTTCTGTCAGCAATCCTTGCTAGGTTACCTAGAAACTACCCACGTGTAGCAAACATTTCATTATGACCATGGCACTGAAACAACAAAGCCAATAATGTTTAGTGAGCTGTGAACTTCTCCCCAGCCCAGAATGCCGAGCTCCCCTTCTGCTGTGCAGTCTCTCCCCTGTCCCTCAGGGCACTTGTGACCAAGGTCTCAGATCTTTCCCCATACCTCACTCAAACTAGTTTTTACTCTAAGTCTATTTGAGGTGCTTTCTCTGGGCTCATGTGATATAATTCCTATTGCCTTCCCTGTTACCTTTCCCAGATACATTCTATTTTAAAAGTCATTGAAAACAAACTTTTTTACTCTCTAAATCCATGGTAATTCATAAATAACCTCTAGGGAGGAAGGGAGGAAGGGAGGAAGGAAGGAAGAAAGGAAGGAAGGGAGAGAGGAAGGAAGGGAGAGAGGAAGGGAGAGAGGAAGGAAGGAAAGAAGGAAGGAAGGAAGGAAAGGAGGGAGGAAGGGAAAGAAAGAGGGAAAGAAAGAAAGCAGAGGATCAGAAATCTAGAACCATAAGGTTCTAGACCTCGGAGGTCATCTAGTCCAATCCCATCATTTTAGAGGCCCAGAGAACTGAAATATCTTGCCCAAACTCACCCAGGTAGGAAATCATTGCAGGATTTGAAGCCAGGTTTCCCCTCTCTCTCTGTAGTCTTGATCATCCTGCACACTAGAGCACATTTGAGGCACCTGAGTTCCATCCAGTTGACACATAGGCTCTAGTCCTTTTCTCCAGCTTTTCCAGGCAGATGTGTGTCTCTTCCCTAGCTAAATTGTGCTGCTTATAGGCATGGAGTAGCATTTCATGCTTTATTTTCTATAGGCCATAACCCCTTCTGCATTACTTGCCACCTAACAGGCACCTGGTGATGTTTGAGACGCCTTATTAACTAGGGGAAAAGTGACCTAGAATTGTTCTTTTAAATTACAGTATGAAACCACTGATAAGCACCTGTCCCCCGATGGCCAGTACGTCCCTCGGATCATGTTTGTGGGTAGGTATAGGGCCCTCTTCATCAGTTCTGAGCATGCCATCCTTGCTGAAATATACAGTCCTGGCACAATAGAACAAAGAATGACGTGGCTGAGGAATGTGACGATGCTGTCCTTCCGAATTCCTCCTCACAAAAATGAGCCTTGAGTTGAAGGTGCACAAACTCATACCAAGTCCAGAAAACTCCCAGGCAGCTGTTTGAGAGAACTGGGCATGACTCTCAGTAAAGTCCAGAGAAGTCGATATGCTAATTCAGTGTATCTAGTGACTTTGTGCCATCTGGCACTGGCCAGTTAACTCTTCTTAACTTGTCCTGGCTCCTGCCTTCCAGAGGAAGAATGCTAGACTGGACGGAGGTACTGTTTGATTCAAGACGACCCACCCAGTCATGGTGCTTTTTACAGGAAATGCTTATTTAGGCTTCTTTCCCTAACGGGGCTACTTGGAAACTGAGCTGGGCTTTGGTTTTCCTCTGCAGATCCGTCCTTGACAGTTAGAGCAGATATTACCGGCAGATACTCCAACCGACTCTATGCTTATGAACCTGCTGATGCTCCACTGTGTATGTATTACCCAGGGGAAGGGAAGGAACAGAGGGAGATGTAGCAAGAGGGGGGAACAGGAGAAATTAGAAAGCACTATGGGTGATAGAAATAGATGTTCTTTCAACTCTTTTAACATTCTGATTCTTTATTTAGATGTTTCCAAAATACTCCCAGTGATATGGAGAAGCTAATATCTTTTGTTTGTTTCTTTATTTGTTTTTAATGTTTATCCCACGAAGGCTATGGGTCACTGTACCTAGACTAGAAATCAACCAAAGCCAGTCAGACTGTCTTACGTTTATTGTTTTAACTACCTCTGGTGCTAATTTGAAGGACATAGGTCCAGAGAAATATATGACTTAGAGTCAGAAAATTCATTGTGCCTATTTCACTTCTGATAGGTCACTTGCATTTTCTCTAAAAGATATTTTGGGGCCTCTACCTTAAAAATTAAAAGCAAACAAACCCAATAACTGTGGTGAAGAAATCATACTTGGGTCCAAGATCCTCACCAATTGACATGTAAATGGTTTCAAGAAGAACAAAAGATAATCAGAGAAGGCAAAGCATTTCCTCCCCATCCTTCCTCTTAAAGCATTTATCTTCCTCTGGTTTTTCTGCTGTTTTCTGATTAGTGCAAAACTTTCTCCGTCTCTTTCCATTTATACAAAATGAAGCATTATGGTATCATATGATCTTAGTGAGACACTCCAATGCCAGTGTAACACCCACCTAGAAATTAAGGGAAAACATTGTCAAATCTTATTCTGTATGTTTTTATATGAACTGACATAAATCTGAATGCTCCACTCAGAAAATCTCAGTGTCCAAGCACACAGATTCTGAGCAATGAGCCTGATTTGTTCCAATGAAATCCAGGCTCCTTTTCATGGTCAGTGGGAAAGGTTATGTCAATGAGCACTTGTTGGGTGGGGGATCGGGGGAGGACCAAGGCAGCCTGTTGCTACATTTTATGAACTGGCTGAAGAGTAAAGGTAATGAAGACTGTCCTTAGGGGAGTGGCAGCAGGGAGCACTCATTACAGCCCCATTCACAACTTCCTTTTCTTTCTATAATGCCCATTTCCCACCTTGATATATCTTATTTTGGCCCTTTGGTCAACATTAAAAAGTTATATTTGAAAGATAAATTCTAAATTGGCCTAAAACATTTTCTGCCATTGGAACTAAGTTTTGTTAATAGAGAGCCAGGAGAACAACTACCAATCCAAACTGATTTTTGGTAACACAACCCCTTTTCTGATTTTATCACATATTTTCCCCACAACTCCGGTACTTAACACTGTAACCAACAAAATTTCCATATTTTTCTGAGTGTACCTGCATCTCCTTATTGACAGTGAGTCCACTGCCTACCTACTTCATCTATGTTTTCATCTTTTTCTCTTTAGTGCTTGACAATATGAAGAAAGCCCTGAAGTTACTGAAGACTGAATTGTAAAGGAAAGATCTACACTTCTGTCCTCTCTGTGTTCAGTCTTAAATTTTGGAGTATTGAAGAGATCAGGCAGATTCTTGTTGAGAAACACAGAAACACTGGTCTATGTACAGAATTAGGATTATGGCTTAATGTTGCTACAGCAACACTGTTTTGTACTTGGTGTTAATGCATTAGTTGAGAAAAAAAGAGCATTCCACAACAGTAAGCCATGATTTTTTTTTTAATAAATATCTCTTTTTTTGAGTATTGAAGGTGTCGTTTTTGAAAGACCGGTTTCTCCCTTGAAATGTGGATGGGGTTACTTGTATAATAAGATAACATTCATTGTACATCTGGATATGAGAGGTACTGCTCCCTGCTCCATAGCAGAGAGCATGCTAGGCTGGGAGACTGAAGCATTGATTCAAAGCCTGCCTTTGCTACTTGCCCTGCTGGCTGATCCCAGGCAATTCTGTAAAACAATAAAGTCATGTTAGGCTTGTGATGTACAATGTGTGTGTTCCCAGTCTGATGAAATTATATACATTGACAGTGATACGTGGAGCTTGGAATACTATGCCAACTTAGTCATAGGTCATGGTAAAAACACAGCTGAAGCAACATGGGTCTCAAAGGCTGACAAAATGATAGGCTTGTCTGAAATAGAAACCAGACTTGGTGACCTTGTCTGTGTAGACAGGACCTTGGCTCTCATCAGCATCACCAGGATTATACATTTGAATGTGGAAGATTAGGACAAAGAGGACATTTGGGTCAACTGTATGATGGCACATCCAAAAAAAAGATGCTTCAGGATTATTAGCTAGAATTTCTATGGCTTTTCAAGTTGCCAACATTCCCCATGTTAGTGCATGTGATCCTCACTTCAACCCCAGGAGGTATGTGATAATATTACCCTCATTTTACAGATGAGGACATTGAGGCTCAGAGAGGTCAAGTCATTTGCTGAGATCCCATAGCTACTGTCTGCAAAGGATTTGACCTCCAGTCTTCCTTACTCTTAAGTCCCACACTATTACTGCACCACTAAGCTGCACAAGAAACTCATTAAGGCTTGCTGTCTAGGAACAAGGAGGTGGTAGTTCTTCTGTCCTATGCCCTGGTTAGACAGTGTTAGGTTATATACTGTTCAGATCTGGGTGACACATTTTAGGAAAGACATTGATAAGCCAGAGAGTGTCCGGGAGAGGGTGACCCAGATGGAGAGAGAACTAAAATACAGGTTGGTGAATATTGGTTGAAGGGATTAGCAAACATTCAGCCTAGAGAAGAGAAAGCTAAGGAGGTCATCATAATTGTCCTCAAATATTTAAAGGACCTTCACAAGGAAGAGGGTTACACTTGTCCTGTTTGGCCCCAAATGGGTCAGAACCAGGAATGCTGGGTAGAAGTTTTAGAGAAGCAAGTCTAGGCTAGATGTCAGAAAACAAACAAAAATAAACAAGAAAACCCTTCCTACCAACCAGAGCTATCCCAAAGTGGAATGGCCACCTTGAGATGCCAGGGTTCCCCATCACTGGAGACCTTCAAGCAAAGGGCGGAGGACCTTCTCTTAGGGGTGTTTTGGACCGGGTCCAAGTTGGATTTGCTAGTCCTGTCCTCTTGGTCTTTCCTTCATTCTCAGCACTCACTGGGAGTAAGGTCATCTTTCTAATCCTTGGATTTATAGCTAGTGGAGCACCTAACAGTCCCTCATGGCTCTAAGGAGTGGGAGGAGGAACTCACAGAAGAACTGAAGCATGCAGGACATGATTTGTCCTTAATAAATCCATGCTAACCTACAGCAACCACCTCTTGCCTTCCACACACTCTCAAACTGTCCATTCAACAATCTAGTCTATGACTTGAAGTATCAGTCTTTCCCTTTTTGGAAACTGAAATGGTTGGGGCCCATCTCCTGTTCTGCAGTATTTATCCCATGTTCCTGGCACAAAGGAGAAAGGTTCTGGATTTAAACCCTGCCCGTGTGACCATAGACCAGGCCCTTCCCCCCATGGGCTTCATTTTCTTCATTTGTAATATACAAGATTTGGATTGGATGGCTTCTGCTATCCCTGCGAGCTCTAAATACATGATTTGTAATGGAAGTTTTTGGTTTCATGTAAAAGTTTTCAAGTTCTTGTATCTGTATTTGCATGGTTATTATTTTTTTATTATTCCCTAGTTTGTAGTAAAAAGAGAAAGAATACAGACATGATAATAGGATGAGAGTTGAAACATACATTGGAAATCTCCCTCTTGTACAGATGAGGAAACTGAGGCCCAGAGAGGATGGGTTGCCCAAGGTCACCCTTGTAGGCAGCAGTCTTCTGACTCCAAAGGCAGCAGCATTTCTACTGTATAATGAATAAGCCTGATGGTCCCCAAGGACTTGGCCCACAGAGGCTTCCTTACAAACCCCAGATTGTCAACCATGATAATTAGTTTTGAACTTGAAATGCTTGTTGACCAATCTAATTTGACCCAAAATGGAATGTTCTTTTTGTTCACTGGTTAACAAGACATCCACCATGACACAGCAGGAACCAAAGAAAATAAAATGCAGCAGAAGGCATCCATCCCCTTTTCCCCACACAATACAGCCTTGTTGGCCAGTGGTGGTAGGCACAGGAGGGAGAAGAAAGGGGCAGAGCTGCAGAGGAACCCAAGTCATCCCCTTTAGAGAGACCTCATCAGGTGCTAATGCTGGAGCTGGCCTCTTCCCTGCCCTCCACAAAGGCTCCAAACCTTCCCACAAAGAGCTGCTTTACTCTCCACTGGATCCAGGGCAGGCATCCCTGGTGGCTGTCCCTAGGCCTTTAGACAGAACATCCCTCAGGACATCCAAAGGAGGGCTATTCCAGGGCAAGGGGATCAACAGGGAAGATTCCCCCCTCCCACGAGGGGCCAATCCTACCAGGGTGTAAGGTCTCCTGCCTGGAATTTAGGAAAGGGCAATGAGGGGGATAGGGATTCATAATCTGTCCCGATTCTTCTACTTTCTATCAAGTGGGACAACTCTCCCCAAAAGTGTCCAAATGCACCAAATCCTAGAATTTGAAGACGGGGCCTTAGGCCATTACCTTCATATCCAGAAAGATGAAGTGGCTTAGATACAGAATGGGCTGAGAGGGCATCTGGTCCAAACTATATATACATACATATATTACGTGTGTGTATTATATATGATATAATTATATATAGAATATAAATATGCATGTATGTTATGTGTATTTATATATGTATTTGTACAGAGCTCAGCTCAGAAAGCCCAGAGAGCCCACATTCCTTGACCAAGGACACACAGGTGGTGGGTGCCAGAGGCTGGATTTCAGTCTGCTTTCCTGACTCCCAATCCAGGCTTCATGGCTCTATAGCACTCTGGCCAAAAGCCTGGGATGCCGAAGTGCCTCTCACTGCCTTTTACTTTGTGACCTTAGGCAAACGCTTGTCCTCTCTGGGCCACAGTGTCCCTACCTAGGCACAAGAAGAGTGGCCTCAATGTTCTCTGAGGCCTTCTCCAGCTCTAGGTCTTATCTTCCCATCTATGAGTTAGTAGAGGGTAGAGTTTAGGCCAGAAGCCAGCTTGGGACAGGACTGACCACAACAGGCAAGACACAAATGCCTCACTTAACCCCCACTAAAACTCAAATGCCATAGTCAAAGAACAGATTCTCAGTCTGATTGCTTTTCCTTTACACAATCTAGCAAACCTGAATTTCCGGTTCCTTGCTGTATAGGAAACCAGAAACTGCAAAGTGAAGGGTCTGGAATGTGCAGCAAGTGGCCAGTGATGGGGGATGGGGAGGGGAGACAGAGCAATTTTTAAAAGGCGTCTGGAGCCCTTGGGCACAGGAGCAACTGGCACCCCATCCTCCGGACTCTGTGGGTCACTGGCTCTGGTAATAATTCATAGTCCCGACAATGGTGCAGCATCATTGAGGGAAGGCTTGTGTTCAGCTGCTCTTTGGAGGAAGGCAGGGAAATGTGTACCACCTCTTCAGGCTCCTTCCATTCCAAACCATTCCAAACTGTGTGTCCAAAGGGAGGGGTGTGTGAAAGGGCTGGAGCGATGGGTGACAAGCCTAAGCTCATTTCCTCCTCCTTGAGCCTCAACTTCCTACTCTGAAGAATGGGGATATGGTAGCTTGTGAGAATTAAAGGAATTAATATACATAATGTGTTTTGCAAACCGTGTATTATATAGGGGTTAGTTAGTATTGTTACTATTGTTAATGGTTGTTCAAAACTCCAGAAATAACAGAGATGGAAGGTTGCAGACAAAGTGGTCCAGTTAGCACTTGAGGCCCTGGGACAGATGGGCTTGAGGTATTGTTTTAGGAGATCCAAGGGTTCACTGACGCCAGAGAGGAGAGCAGAATAACCTGTCCCCTTTCCCACATTATGAGTATGTTATCTTTTCCGGGGGAGGGGAGGCGTGGAGAGGGTGAAATTTCCCCCAAGCAGCTCCTGGGAAGCATTTCCCTCTAAACACATGCACTTAACAACCTCCTTTTGGGGATTCCTGGTCATAGCTGGCCATGTATAATGGACAGGACCATATTGGGAGGGAAGGCACAGAGGCTGGCTTTGATTTCTGTAGGGAAAAGGGTAAAACAAGAGAAAAACTGAGGCTTGGGGACATAACTGGACGAGTGTAGGGATGGAAAGTCATTTATTAAATACTGTGTACTGAGAACCCCACATCATTGATCACTGTGTGTTAGGAAGAGCCCCTGGAAGGACTCATGGAATTTTATCTTATTTTTTTAAACTTTCTTCTTGCTCTCACCTCATGGTGCCCAGCACAAGGGTAGAATGTTACATGGAAGAGTAACAAGGCCAGCATGGGTTCACATCTACCCTGCCTCTGCATAAAGTAAGGACAGGTAAAGTACCAGATGCCCTGGGTCTCTTCACTAAATTCTTTAGCAGCAGCCCTCTCCCCCTCCATGCCCCCTCCCAGCCCTCAACCGGAGGATGGCAAGCTGCCCCTTCTGCCCAGTGGGGAGGAAGAATAAGGAAGGGCTGTGTGATAAAGGAAGAGAATTGGGGAAAATACAGGATCTGGGCTTCAATACAGAAGAATTATTCCTGTTCAAATAACTAGGCCAATCTCTTTGGAGAGATCATGGATAATGATCAGTGAGGAGGTCCAGTGTGTGCCAGAGCTCTGGACGTCTGGAGAGCCTCAGCTATCTATGGAAAATCTCTTTTATCTGGACTTGATCCAAGAGATTCTCAATGACAACAGAAGACAGCTTTGGATTCAGTCTATGAATTTTCTAGATATGCATGGAGAAGAGCTTGGTGTCACTCCCTCCCCCATCCCCCACCATCTTTACCCCACCCCCTACAAGGACCATTCTCATAAAGACTTTATGGAGATGAGAAAGTAGGCATATGGGTCTCTCAGGATATTCAAAAGGAGATTTGGAAGGCACCTCAGCACCAGCTAGTCTAGCCCATGTGCAAAAGGGATCTCCACTACATCGTACCTGGCCATGATCATCAGAAAAACCTCCAAGGAAGGTGAACCCACTACCTCCTGAGGAAACACATTTTAATCACTGTGAGGAAATCGTTCTCAGCCTCTCACCTAAATTTGCCATCCTGAGGCTTCCGCCAGCTTTGTCTTCCGGGGTCAGACAGAACAATCCAATCCTCACTGCTCCCCACTATAGCGGTTCCTGCACAGTCCTTGAAGACAGTTACCATGCCTCCCCTAAGTCTGTTCCTCTTTTCTAAGGCTAAACATGCCCAGTTCTTTTAACTAAGCAGAGTATGTCATGGCCTTAAGGCCTTTCACCATGCTGACTGCACTCTGGACCCTCTCCAGCTTATCAGCCTCTTCTCACACAGAGGCACCACAAGACAAAACAATACTCTGAATGAAGTCTGACGAGGCCAGAGTATAGTGGACCCACCAATACCCCGATTGCTCCTCACCTTATTGCAGCTCCAGACTCCGTTAGCTTTTTGGAGCCAAATCCACTGGAATCTCCAGGTCTTTTCCAGAACTGCTTTCTCTCAATGTCTCCTGTTTTATACCTGCAAATTCATTTGGAAGGAAAGGGAATCATCATGCCATTTATTCCTATTGAATTTCATTGTGTTAGATTCAGTCCAGTGTTCTACTGGACATGATCCTTTTGGATCCTGACTCTGGCATCTATTGGCCATCCCTTTCAAACTTGGGTCATCTTCAAGATTGATCATCTAGGCCTCTACAAAAGTCAATGACTTGGCAGCTGACATTTCTGTGGGTAGGCTGTTGCACATCAAGCTCTCCTTGTAACTAAATCACAAAGTGACTGAGTCTGAGAGGGAGGAAATTCACTGCAAGTGATTGAGTGAGCACTTATTAAACACCTACTGTGTGCCAGGCACCAGGGATTGAAAGGTGGAAATGTCGAGTCCTCCTGCACCAGGAGCCTGAATTCTGAGGGCTGGGGACACCTCCACACAGCTAAGCAAGTGCACAATATAGGGATGCCCAGTGTGCAAGTGGACAGGGAGGTACCTGGGAGGTACCCATCTGTTAGAAAGCTCTGTGTAACTGCTAGATTTTTGAACCAGTAACAGCAGCAGCAGTAGATGAAGCAGAAGCAGTAGCAACAGGAGGAAGAGCAGAAACAGCAGCAGCAGCAACAGTAACAGCAACAGTAGCAGTAATAGCAGCAGCAGCAGTAACAGCGGCAGCAGCAGCAGTAAACTGGCCTCTCCATAATGGCTTGCAGAGTACTTTGTGCATGTTACTTGATTCTTACAAGCCTGGGAGGGGAATACTAGGTTATCCCCATTTCACAGAGAAGAAAACTGAGGCTCTGAGGCTGTGATTTGTTCAAGGTCAGTTACTGTCTGAGGGAGGGGGTGAGCTCAGGTCTGCCCTGATGCCAAGTCCATCCCTCTATGCCCAGAGCCCAGAAGTTGCCACCACTTTCTCCCAATCAGTGTACCCCACCAAATGCCTCAGGAAAGTAGGCATTTAATTGGGTTTGCCAGTAGCAGAAGGGTTCCGGCTGGAATGCCAGTCACTCTGATCTGCCAGGTGAAGCACAGAACAGACCTGACGTGGCCTTCCCAGTTGTGCCTCCCATGACCTCTGGGCCCCACCCAAGTTCCTGTCTCTGGGGGCCTCAGGTTCCTCACCTGTAAAAAGTGCTCCCTTTAAAAATCCCATGTTTTTCAAGCCTGAGCCACCAATGGACTCCTGCATCTTTAACATCCTGACCAAGTATGATAAAAGTTTCATGTGCTTTCTTAGAAGCAAATAAAGGAAGTTAAACAAAGTTAAGCAAACACCTGCCAGGCAGGTCCGGAGGCTCATATAAGGAAGTAAGAAGCAAACTCTTACTGCCCAGGATGGGATTTCCTCCACCCCGGTAGACTGTGTCATTTTCAAGTCCCTCTCTCTGGTCCAACTTCACAGTCAGCCTTGGGCTCTGGGAATCAGCCACTGCAGCCTCAGGCAGTTCAGAGTCAGAGTCCCTGGGCTGAAAATCATTCTTGAGGAGTTTTCTTTGTATTGGTGTTAATTTCCTGCCTGGAATTGTCTGGTTTTGACAACAGGGCTGGCAGGGCTCATGGTCTGTGGGGGTAGAGTGGCAGAGAGACACAGCAGAGCAAAGGGAAGAGAGTTCTGGACTTGGAGGAGTTAGATCCTCTCTCCTCTCTGCTAGCTGTGTAACCCTAGGCAAGTCACTTAACCTCAGTTTCCTCATCTGTAAAGGGGGAGGTCGTGGCACCTGCTTTCCAGGAGACTCAGATGACTTCCTGAATGTCAAATCCCTCAGCACCGAGAGCAGCACTTCTTAAACTGTGAGTCAAGTAACTGAATGTGGGGGTTGTGAAAAATTTGGCACCAGTAAGAGGCTTCTGAACGTCAACAACCAAAAACTATTTCAAAATCAAACACATAATGAATCTGAGGTGTTTCTGGCAGCTCTTGCCCATGTTGCATTCGAAACTTCACTGCAGCCTTGGTTTTGAACACACAACATATGCACTTTTGCACTGTGTATGCCCGTCATGCCACACAATGCCAACCAACACTGCCAGAAGCACCTCAGTTCAGATTTGAGACTATAATATTTGATGAATTGCAGTGTCTTTACTATACATACAAAATCACTCAATGAATTCTGGCTTGGGAGTAGGACAGAATTTCCAACAATTTCTGAAATGGCCCTAAACATCTTTCTGCCATTTTTGTACTATATGTTTAGGCAAAGCAGTGTTCTCAGATTGAAGGTTATAAAATCAAAATATTGATCAATTCTGAAAATCATTAAAGATGATCTACATCCTGTAGTATCAAATTTTCCACCAAGATCTAATTCAAGCAGGTTCATATAATTTGTATGAAAATTTGCTTTCATCTTTAATAAATGGTAAAATTATATGTATGCCAAAAATGGATTTAAAATAATTTTTATGTTTTATTATCAGTAAATGTTTGATTCGTATACCTATTTTATATACCTATATACCTGTGATCATGTAAAAATTTCTCAGGCAAAAAGGGTTAGAGAGTGGAAAATAATTAAGAAGCCCTATCCTAGACTACCAGGTAAAGGTGAGCTGTTAACCTGCCTGAGGACAGGTCAGACAGTGGTTAAAGGCCTTGAGTGGGACTTACAAAACAGCTGTGGGCTAACTCAGTGGCTACATGAAGGCCAAGCAATAAAGCATGCATGGGAATAGCAGCTTTTTTGTTACAAAAAGTGACATAAAGGTCCATTTTAAAGGGTGGGGTGGGGGAGGGGGGAACCCCAGCTGAGGGTTGCTTGTCTGAGAGGTACCAGGCTCCAAGTGAGAATCCATGATTGCTAACCAAGTTCCCAGGGCCTTGTAGAGGGCCCTACACTCCCAGCAGACCTGTGTGTCCTCTTAGGATACACAGACTATGGCTCATTCACAACCTTGAGAAGCCCACCTGCCAATAGCGACAGCCTACAGCCACAAGGATTCACCAGATAACACCTCAGACCACAGGAAGGGAAGTACTGGGGGTTAGAAGGGGCTGGGAGGGGGGAGATTATGGAGAAAGAACAAGAGTCAAGGAGGAATCTAAAGATGGTTGACACAAGGACCCTCAATACTGCAAAGGAAAATTGCATTGAAAGACAACAGAACTTTGGTCAATGCACCCAGAAGCACAAAGATCAAAGCATGGCTCCCATCTCTTGGTATAGGACAGGCATCAGATAAAGTCCGCTGTGTCCAGTAAGGCCAATGGACTGCTTAACTGAACTCAACTGCTTATTGTGTTGGGGGTGGGGGGCGGGAAGGCTAAGGGAGAGGGCTGGGGGCAGGGAATCCAGAGACTGGAAATTGGCAGCGATATTTCCGAAATCTGAGAATGACAAATTTATGTTATTTATAAAGAAGAAAGTCCTAAGATGAGGATAATTGAGTGTCTGTCCCTTCAGAAGTTGGCAACAATAATAACTATTATTACTGTCAGTATTATCAAGAGCCAGACTGCTCTCGTGGTAGCCTTGCAATGTGGAGCCCTGTAGGGAATCTATGGAAAGATGTGGCCCAAGGTGGCAGAGGAAAGGCAGGTATGGATGAGTTATGATCTGTATTTTGGAGGGAACTCCCAAGTCAGAGGGACCCAGAGACATTTGAGAGAGTCCTGTTACTGCCAGGACTCGGACGCACCTTCATTTGAGGACTTTCTCCATCTGGCTCCTACTATGTCAGCAGCCTTCTTTCATAAACTTCTTCCCCTTTCAAAATCTCTAGTCTAGCCCAGTCAACAATTTACCCCTCCTTCCCCACCCAGCGCTCTCCTCAATTCCTCCCCACTAGGTGTCCCCTGTGGTTGTATTGCATCTCCTTACCCTCCTCTCAGAATCTCTGTCATCCTCCAAGGTTCAGCTCAAACACACCCTGTTCCAAGAAGCCTTCTCTGCTCCCTCCCCTTCTCCCCTGCCTGGTTAGTTAGCACTTGCTCCCTATCCCTCTCTCCTCATTCTGTACCACTCTTACTTCTTGATGAAGTTTTAAGCTTTAAGCATGTGCTCCTTGAGGGCAGGGCTGTTGTATGTCTGTCTTTGTGTCTCACATAGTGTCTTGCTGGAGGTGCTTAAGAAATGTTTGCTGATTTACTCTATATCAATGTCCAGTGATAACTTTTGCCAAACAAAGAGCTTGTGGATCCAGGAGAATGTGACCAAAAGAGCTAGAACAAATCTATGCCCCTTATGTATCTGTAAATCAAGGCTGACCACCCCCACTGAAGGACACACAGCTTCAAGGATGAAAGCCAGGCCAGCAAGGCCATCTCCAATCTGCACAGATGGAAATTCATATTGACAAGCCAGAATTCCTTGTTTGAATCACCATTGAGTAGGCAAAACCTTCTAAGAAATAGACAGAAGGAAAAACCAGTTTTCTGTGAACTAATCCACAAATGAGTCTTTCTTTCTTCAATTCCATTAACCACACTCACAGGCACAAAAAAGTTTTCTATCTTTTAATTTTTTTTTAAATAAATGACTTAGCTACAATTCTGTTCAAACTAGAAATCATGACAATCACATTCCAATATGCTTGTGTCTGAAAGCTTCCCCAGGATAATCATCAAGGACTTCTCAGGATGGATTGAGGCTGGTTGGCATCAAGGTCAGCAACTCTCAAGCTTTCACCCCATGGGATAATTCAGATGCTTTGCTTTTTGTAAAAGTAGAAGGATTTGAGCCTCCATTCATTGGTGTGAAAAGATAAGCAGGACAGATGAATTCCAGATTAATCAGCTGTCAATCAATGGAGGTGGGATAGAGAGAGGAGGATACCTATGAGCACTGCCACCTCTCTTTCAATCCTACAGGTCCCAGGATGACTCACTTTTGCACTTTCCCAAACCACATTTCTACTTCTAAGTAACAACAAACTTGTTCTAAAGTAAGACGACAAAATCTGAATCAACACTTTAATTAATTAAATTTTACTTCACACAAAGTTTCTCTTAAGAAAAATGGAAAGGATATTGGGAACAGGAGGTGGAGTGGGGGAGTCCCCTCCATGAACTCATCCAAACTAAAAGAATCAATTACAAATCAAATCCCCATCTTTCTCTGGTTCCCATCCGGTATCTATAACCATCGCAATCCAGGAGACATAGACATGTTGGTCACAATGTGGACTTCAAGAATGCCACTGAAACTTTCTCTGCATGTACAAAAGCTAAGAAAGGCATTTGGGGCAGTGGCTACAAACTGTCAGGAGGGAACAATTTAACTCAGAAGATATTCCAATAGAGGCATGGCAAAGGACATTACATAGGGAAAGATGGGCAGGGTACTAAACGACAAACAAAAAGAGAATTCTCCCTTCTGCCCTGTCATTTTAAATGGAAAGTTCACTTAATTAAGGAAAAGGACAACTAGCTTAACTTATGTATAACAGGAAGGAGGAAGGAAGGGACCATGTGGGAGATCACCCTGGATCACCCATCAAAGGAAGGCACTCGGGTTTGCCCGAGGGTCTTTTTGGTTCCGGTATCGGTAGGTCAGCCAAACTCCCAAGATCTGCAGAAAACAAACAGACATGGGTTATTTCAGGCAACATAAATAAAGCCCCAGACTTTGGGCTGTGAATCAGAAAATTTGCCTCCGTGAATCACTGGCGCCAAAGGGAATGCTTTATTCTCTTACCTTTATTCAACAAAAAGAAAGACAACTGAAAAACTCTAGAAATAAGCTGAATGCTGTCACTGGCTAAAGAAGGCAGACTAACAAAGCTGAGGGTATTAGGAATCTCCTAATAACTTGGTTGATCAGTTTGTTAAAAAAAAAAAAAGCAATTGGTGAAACAAAGGCCACCCCACAAAAACCAACTTGCTGCTACAAAGATGAAAGAAAATACTTCTTGCCTTTTTTGGGGGGAGGGAGGATCAATAAAATATTGAAAAAAAAAAGTCACTTTTTAGCTATCTTGTAATTTCTTCCACAGTTCACCAGAGCCTGATAAAAAACAAAATCCACATTAAGTGGTATGTTTTCATGCTAAAAGAAGTGGTATAAATGGATGTCACTAGAGAGATGTATGTGTGAAAAAAAGACAACCCCATCATAGAACAAGAATGAAGACTAACAAGAAAAGCCAATGAACTATAGCAATGGCAAGGAACTGAAGGGAAGGTGCCAGGTACATTGGATGGACCTCACATAAAGAATTTATGGGAGGTCATGGATAAAAACTGCACAGGATGGGCAAGGATGGATGGTTGTCACAATGGAGAGAGAAGACAGATGGATGAAATTACACAGACATCCAACTATGCTTTAAAATCAATAAAAATATTCTAGATTCTTGTGCTGACTTTAAAGATTCTTTCAGAGGAACCAAAAAGTTCGATTAGACTTGAGAGCAAAAGGTTCAATTAGACTTGTACCTAAATTTCTTTGTATCCCCAGAGCTTAGCACAATTCCTGGTATACAGAAGGCACTTAATAAATGCTTGTTGTCAACTGACAATCCCAGAAGAAACTCAGAGATCCACCAATTTAAGCATCCATGATTTCATCTGTGCTTATTCCTCAACCCTCTCAGAAAACATTCCCATTTGTAGTAGATGGTCCTAGAAAGATACTATTACCAAAAAATTCAACCCTGACACTACTGTGGGGCTCAGCCTCTGGAGACTTAGCTGGGCTGGTCCTCAGCAACATCACTGGTTCTATACTTGGAACATTTCCTACTTGGTATACCTGTCAGCTACTGCCCTCCATAGGAACCGCCTCCAAGAAAATCTAGGGACAAATCAGTTCCCTAGTGAGGGACTGGAAGCAGACTAGTGGGGTGTGTGTGTGTGTGTGTGTGTGTGTGTGTGTGTGTGTGAGAGAGAGAGAGAGAGAGAGAGAGACAGAGAGAGAGAGACAGAGACAGAGACAGAGACAGAGAGACAGAGACAGAGAGACAGAGAGAGACAGAGACAGAGACAGACAGACAGAGAGAGAGAGACAGAGAAAGAGAGACAGAGAGAGAGACAGAGAGACATAGAGATAGATACAGAGAGAGACTCAGAAAGAAAAGTGACTAAATGTAACTGCAAAGACTGGAGAAATAAATGCCTACTGAGGGATATTTTTCACTATGGAACTACGCTCAAGTGGACTTTGTATCTTCTGGATTCTCTTCCATAACTGCTGGGGAACTTTCCACTGTTTACAGAAAAATCAAGCTAATTCACTACACCTTCTCTACTTAAGCAGATGGAGTCTCCTTGTTCTCGGATGGCTGAGAAGGATTACAGATGCTCACTCTTCTACCCAAGCCTTATAGAGAGTGGAGACACCAATATTGCAGGGACTGTGCCACTGACTGGAATTGGCATCTGGATCCACTGATAACTTGCCAGAGGCACCTGACCCTCCTGCAGGGCATCAGGAACAAAGATGGCAGACTCTACCTTGACCTATGGAGCACAAGGCTCACATTCCCTAGCAACTAAGGTGCTTGTTGAGAATGAAAACCAGGACAAAAGAGAAAACAACATGGCAGTGAAAGTGTTCTCCAGCTCACAGGGATACTCCTATAGGAAGCTTTCAAGGAGAGATGCATGAGTGGATACATGGCACAGTGAATAGAGCACCAGCCCTGGAGTCAGGAGGCAGGAGTCACATCCTGCCTCAGACTCTTAACAGAAAAACTAGCTGTATGACCTTGGGCAAGTCACTTAACACCAACTGCCCTCCAAAAAGAAAAAAAGAGAGATGCATATATTGGGAAACTAGGTGTCTATATCAATGAACATCACAGATGGACACTCAAGGGAGATGACCATGCAATAGCTTGCTGGTGGTAGAGGGAATGGGTCAAATGCTAGTGCCCCCCCCCCAAAAAAAATTACATCATATCTACATTATACATTTTGTTTACAAATATGTGTACATGATGTGCCTGGAATGTATGCTCCCAGAAGCCAAGGATGCTTTTGATTTTTGTATATATTTTTTATTTCTTTTGTATCCTCGGTGCCCACATTTAATAAATGGTTGTTGATTGAATGAATGATGAAATCACAAATCCTTGAAGCAATGAATTAATCCCCTTGATGCCATTTCCCAGCTGGGGAAGGGCTGTGCCATGGGACTGTCTCGGATGACTTACCTCCGTAAAGCTAAAGAAGAGGCCGATCCCCCCGACAAACCGAAGCACCTCGCCAGCATATTCTTCTATGATTGGAGCGCAGGGGGGACAGTGGTGGCTGTAAAAACAGCTCTGTGGAGAACAATGCGTAGCGATGAGGCCCGCCTCTGACAGGGACAACCTCTCTCTTTGGCTGACTATGTGCTTGGCTCTGGGCCCTTGGCCTTGACCTTGACCTTGATCCTACTTAGGACCCTGACAGAGAAGGAACAAGCCCTTCCTAAAAATGGCCCCCTGCTATCAGGTGCTTCCCTCCCCGCACTCATGTACATTCAGAGCTCAGGGCTCAGCAAAAAGAGGCCTCGGTGCCTCCCCAAACACCAGCAATGTGTCTTTGATGGCCTACCTGCGTGACCTTGGGGCAAGTCCCTTCCAATCCCCAGTCTTTACCTTCCTCATTTATAAATTGAAGGGGGTCAGCTAAATAACCCCTACAATCTCAGCCAGCACTAAATCTATGGCATGGATCCCCTCTATAAGATCCCCTGCTATTGGTCCTCCAGTCCCTGCTTAAAGGCCTCCAGGAACAGTGAGCTCACTACTTCCCAAAGGCAGTCCATCTCTGCTTTTGGACCAGTTTTTAAGACTTTTTCCTCCTGTCACTTCTCTCCATAACTCCAGAGGGTTCTGCCCTCTGGGGCTAAGCAGGAAATACCAAATCTTTCATGGAACAGCTCCCCAAATGATTGAAGATGGCCCTCATGTGTCCCCTAAGTTTTCTCTCTTGCAGAAGAAACACTTCCAGTTTTCTCAAGTTTCTGGGTAATAGGCCTGGACTCCAGGGCTTCATCTTCCTGACCACCACCCTCTGGATGCTCTCAAGCTTCCCAATGTCCTTCCGAAAACATAGTGGGCAGCTAGGTGGCACAGTGGCAGTTAGAGCACCTGACTTGGAGTCAGGAAGGCCTGAGGTCAAATCTAACCTCAGTAACTTACTAGTTGTGTGACCCTGACCAAGTCATTTAACCCTGTCTGCCTAAGTTTCCCCATCTATAAAATGAACCAGAGAAGGAAATGGCAAGCCACTCTAGTATCTTTGCCAAAAAAAACAAAAAACAAAAAACAAAAAACAAATGGGGTCATAAAGAGTTGTACATGACTGAAATGACTAAACAACAGCAACCACCATAAAAATATGGTGATCAGAATAGAACACTCCCGACACAGTCTGACCAGGGAAGGAAGCAACGGCCTAGCATCACCTTTGTGGTTCTCGCCTTTGTGGCTCTTTTTACACTGTCTAAGATCACTGGCTTTTCCAGGGCCATAGAATGCTGCCCACTCAGATCAAGCTTGTGTTCTACTAAAACTCCAGGAGCTTATTCAGACAGACTTGCCAAGTGACTCTCCTTATCCTGTACCTGTGAGGTTGATTTAAAAAAAAAAAAAAGCCCTCAGTGAAAGATTTTACATTACCATAGTCACACACTAAACACCTGCTGAGCAGAAGCACCAGGTCTCTGGACATCCTGTCAGGCTCCCAAAGGCCCCAAGGTCCAGACTTGCAGGGAGGAAGACAAAAGGTGCCAAATGCATGTAGCTCCCTCCCCAATAAAGGGGAGTATTCTAAAGAGTGGGATGGAGAGGAGCCCTCCCCAGAACTGAGCTCTGGAGGGATGCACACTGCCTGGTATAGCATAATGTGTAATATAACTCACAGAGTGGAGCTAAATCCCACTTTAGTGAAACACATCTCCTTCTACCATTCCCACTGTAATTCAGAGGCTAACAGGGAACAAAGCACTTCCTTCCCAGAAGACCCCACTACCACCACCCTGAACGCTAAGCACTAGAGTTTTGATCCAAATCCATACAAAATTGGACCACAAGATTTAGAGCTGGCAGAGGTCTTAGAGGTCACCTAATTTTAAAGACAAACAAACCTAGGCCCTCAGAGAGATGAGGTCACTTGCCCAAGATCACACAGGTAGTAAATTGTAGAGCTGATAGTTGAACTCAGGACCTTTGGCTTCAAGTCCAGCACTATCCATTGGACAGTCCTACTTCTAGTTTAATTCTATCAGAGGAAGTCATGTGCCCAGAGTCACACAAACTGCAAGAACTTGCTATTATTCAAACCAGGTTCATGTACCTCCAAATCTAGAGTTCTTTCTACCCCCTGGAATGTGGGCAAGCCATTGGAGGTGACTGACACCATGATATTGCCTCATGTGTCATTGGCTGTCAGGCATCTGAGAGTGGGAACAGGGGAGCCTGTAGCTGCCACGGAAGCATGGAGAAGACGTAAGTATCCCTCAAGGGGGGAATATGGTAGCAGATTGTGACCTTCAATTAAGTACAAATAACCACATTCTTTCATGTCCATCAAGATGTTCCCAATTGTGTGATGACAGCTTTCAATGAAAGTAACCCAAGGAAAGAACTTACAGCAAGGCAGGTGTCATTAGGGTTAAAGCTCCGGAACCCACAGCAGTTCAGATTTCTCTGAATATCATTCTGGGCACTGGCTGTGTTGTTCCAGCCGACCTCCAGAAGCTGGCCCTAGAAAGCACATTGAACACCCATACATTAAAAGGGAAGCTAGACAGCAAAGACACAAGGAGGAGCAAACTCAGAAATGTCAACGATCCAAGGAGTGAGGGAAGGAGGACAGGCACTGGAGATGTTTGTGGGGCTTCCTTCCCCATGGGTATTCATGTTCTAGTCATTCTTTCAAAGGGAATGGAAATCATTCCAGGGCACCTTCTTCTAAGAAACTGATGCTGAACGGGGACAGGAACAGCTTCTCCCATTCTCTCCATGTTTGTGTCGGTGTGTGCTTAGGAAGAAGAGAGGAAGACAGGCAGGTTCTGAATCTGGGACTGCATCTTATCGTATAAAATACCACCCTCCACTAGGCCAATGGCTGCTGCAACTTTTAGAACTGAGAGTTTCCTGGGGAACTGAGACACTAAGTGACTTGGCCAGAGTCCCATGGTCATGTGTCCCAAGTGTCCAAATTGGACTTGAATCCAGATCTTCTTGATATGAAGGCCAGCTCTCTAGCCACTATACCACACTACCTCTCCAAAGAGTTCCCAGGGGTGGGGGGGCGGGGCTGGACCTGAGATTTCATTCCAGGTCAAAAAGCCCCTTCTGCTTCTGTAGGCTGGCACTTTGTCTGCAATTTGTGTTTGTAAAATTTGCTTAGAGCACTAAGGAGTAAAGTGACTTGACAAAAGTCACACAGTCACTCTGGCATCCAAAGTGGGACATGAGCCCAGGTTTCCTGACTCCTAGGCTGCTTCTCTGGCCATGGAATAAGGATAGCTTTTCTCCTTAAATGTAAAAAATGGGGGAGGACATTACTCTAAGGAATATGTCTTTAATAAGGGGGTAACTTTCTCCTCTTCTAAGGCCAAAAATGCAAAAAAAGCCCCCAATTCTCCCTCTAACAAGTAAGTATTATTAAAAAAAAAAAAAACCCAAGGTCACTACTAACTTTGATAGACTGGATTCCTCTCAGCAATGCAAGGCTGTAAGACAGCTCCAAAGCACTCATGATAGAAAGGGCTATCCACATCCAGAGAAAGAACTACAGAATATGAATGCAGATTGAAGCAAGCTACTTGCTCTCTCTTTTGTGTTCCTTCTTTCTCGTTGTTTACTCCATTGGTTATAATTCTTCTTTACAACCTGACTAATGTTTAATGTGAAGGTATTTGTAGAACCTATATGCAGGCCACCATTGTGGGGAGAGGACGGAGGAGAGGACGGAGGAGAGGGAGGGGGAGAAAATATGGAACTCAAGGGATTGTGGAACTGAATGTTGTAAACTAAAAGTAAATAAATATTTAAAAAAAAAAACAAGATCACTAAAAGAACACCACAAATATTCTTAACCAATTCCGTGTGGCACCTTGATGGAGAAAAAGCAAGGGAGTCCCTTGAAAAAGATACTGGAAAGATGTCATCTTTGGGGAGTTCTCAAGACAGTCCAAGCCAAAGAGATGCTTTTGTTATCCCGTAACTTCTAATGCCCTTCTTTTCTCACACCTTGGTGTATAAGAAAGGGTGGGGAAGGGATCTCCTTACCTGCTGCTCCTGGTTCAGGGCTAAGCAGGCACAGGACACAGAAAACTGGATAATGAAGACCAGTAAGAGAATGATCATGTACTGGGAGCTGAGTGAAGGAATTTTCTGTGCAGTCTTTGTGATCAGAAACGACCCCTGTCCAAGGTGCTGACCCATCAAGGCAGAGGTGCAGCCAGAGAGAACAAGACATGTAGTGCAAGGGTGCCTGGCCCTCCATGGTAGACATTAATGCATCAGAAGAAGCAAAGGGGATACTCTAATGCAGTTCTATTCTAGGATACATTAAGAATTTTTCAGCATAGAATATATGAACTAAAACATAGCATATCTACAACTTAACCTACTCACTCTCACACTCACACATGTACATACTATATGTGGCTGTGCTGACACCCAAGAGGAGGAACTGAGTGTGTGATTTCATTGGTATGGGGAATTCCCAAACAAGTGAGAAAATCTCATTTACTAAGGCATGCTCTCACCTTATGGCCTTGAAAGTTGCCTGAAAGATAACATAACTTGTCCAGGATCTCTTGATTGGTTCATGTCTGAGGCAGGTCTTGTGCCCATTCCTTCATGACTCAGAGGCTATCTGGCTGCCACTCACATTGGGCATCTGATACCCTAAATACTTACCAGAACTCATGAGGTGTCCCAAGCCAGAAGGCAGTTCTCCAATGAGCTTGGGGGGTGGCCAGCAATGTTCCCAGAGCCACATGCCTGTGGTCTTCAGGTACAGGATTTTAGCCTGGCCTTCCTGGCTTCAAGGCTGGCATGCTCTGCCCACTAAGCCACACTGGCTCATGTCAATATTCAAATCTTAGAAAGATCAATTTAACTCAGCAGACGTTCATTAAGCTCAGTGTATAAGAGATGTAGAGAAGACAAAGATAAAACCATTCCTGCCCTCAAGTAGGTCAAGATTGTCCTGGGGGGAAACCAGCAATGTACCCAGGGAAATGAACATGAATGTTCATTTGACCAATGAGTCATTTCAAGAGGGAGCCAGGGCTGGCATCAGGGACTCAGGAAAGCTCAGTCACATTGGGCTCTGGAGGAAGTTGGGAGGAGTCAGAGAGGGTCAACTGAAACTTCCATTGAGACTTCAAAATCATGCTGTACCTGAAGCAACCTTCAATTTCTCCTGAAGCAAGGCCAAAAATTCAAGGTCTGTCTGAGTTTCAGCACAAGTAGGTTCGGAGAGAGGGGTTCATTACCATAATCCTGGGTGAGTATTCACACCCTTGCCCCTTTCCATCAATAAGCCAGTATCCCTAGATGGAGGATCCTATGGGCATTCAGACCCATGTTTCATCCCCTGGGGTTTAGAACTGTCTTGGGAGACCACATACATGATGGCCAAAGTCTTATTTCCATTCCCCATGTTTGGGAGAATGGGGTAAAAGGAAACTGTAAACCTTCTTGTTTTTGCATCCAGGATGCCAAAGCATGCATATAATGTACCTTTCAGCAGCTATTTTAGCTATCTGGTCTTTAAATTCTGTATCTGGACTTTCAGAAAGGAAATCCCAAGGGCACCCACTATGCAAAATCAAAAAGGATTTATACCAGGTGTAAATGTGTATTCTTTGATGACTGGGTCAGGGTGGGAGGGGAGGGGGAACAGCAGACTTTCCTTTCTTACCAGCTTTGCTCATGCTAACGCTGACATTTTTGTGAATTTCATTCAGATACCTCCTAATATTAAGGGCAAGAGGTCTAAGATAATGCTAGTTGATGGAGGAAAGGAAGTTTAGGATTAAAATAAAATGCAAAGTAGGTGATCCCTACAGGGATAAAACAGTCAATCAGCTTTATTAAAATAAACTCACTTTCCTTGTAGATTTTTCCCTAAATCACCCATCATGACACTGCCAATGGTGGCTGAGTGGAATATGAACTTTCCAAGTAGAAAGTAAGCCCCTTGTGGGCAGGCACTATTCCTTTTTTCTCTTTGTATCCCTAACACTTAGCATAGAGCCCAGCACATAGTAGTAAGTTCTTAATAAGTCTTTATTATATTGAACTGACATGAGCAGGCTATGGAAGCAAGTATATAATAAATGCTCTAAAAACACCTTCAGTGAATATTCTAGAAAGATCGGGGAGGTTCTCAGCCCATCACTAAGTGTATTCTGGATTGCTAGTCTCTCCATTGGGTCAAACTGTGAATGACAGGATCCCCAACTGGAGATTTCTTGGCTGGAAACCAAATGGAGACACTGAATTCTTTGGAGACCCTATCCACTTCCTTGCCTTCCCTAATACCTTCAGCAACAACTGTGTTTTTGTGGGTGACTCAGGAGCAGAAGGTGCCCCACCCCTGAGAATGGAGCAAGCCATCTGCCATCAAGCCCTTATAATCTGAGTGAAACAGGGGTCAATTCCCATTTTTCACATCTACCTCACCAGACAACACCCATGAGCAAATATTGACCAAGTGACACAGTGCTAAGGGCAGCTTGGGTCAGATCCAGAAAGAGGGAAATAAGGGACTCTCCAACATGGCTTCAGTACAACAACCCAATTCAATAAGAGCAAATTGAGTGCTAACTTTGTGCTAGGCACTATGCTAGGCACTACTGTCACAAAGACAAAGGCCATAGTTCCTGCCTTCAAGAAGCTTCCTCTCTACTCAATTTTTTTATCTCTAAGGACCTGTCATTTGGTCAGTGTTTAAACCCTCTTTGCCAGCAGAGATTGGAACACTTTCTTAATTTAGCTGATCATCTTAAAGAGTTTGTTGTAGCCAAAACTGTATCACCCAGCAGCCAATGAGCTTCCCTGAACTGAGGCAGGCTGATCCTTGGGCATCAGAAGATGGGGTCAAAGGCTTCAGTTCTTGGATTTATCTAGTCCAAGTCCCTATTTTGACAGATGAGTAACAGGCCCACAAAGAAGAGATGGCTTAATAAATTTTTGCTGAATTGAATGAAAATGAATTGATCAGTCATCAAGATTATAAAGGACCAAGCTGGAATTGTAACTTGAGACCTCTGACTCGAAATCAATTATTCTTTCCATGGCACAGAATGCCTTTAGACAATCAACCATTGGACCTATACATATGGTTTTTCCTTAAGGTTAGGGAGCCTTGAAGAGCCCCAAGGCAGACCACAGGAAAGTACTGCAGGAGGGATTCAGTGGATGTTCTCTAGTGTATACTTGGCCGGGTTACTGACTTTCAAAACTTGACTAATAAGTGTAGAAAAATTCTTTCTACTATGAGAGACAGAGTGACTGCTAAGAGTCAGGAAGACCTCGTCCCAATTCCTGTCTTTGACAGATACTAGCTGAATGATTGTGGGAAAGTCCCATACTCTCTCAGTGTCCTCAGCCAACTCTCTCAGACTGTTGATTGCAGAGAGTTGGAGATCAGCATCAATAGACAGATTTCCCACCCCAGAAGTTCCCCACACCAATGAAATCACAAATCTAGAACAAAACAATTTAAGAATTCTGTTAATAGTTAACAGCAAGTGAGAGACATAAATAAGATAGAAAAGCAAAAACAAAGCAACTCCCCTTCTCCCCCCCCCAAAAAAATTCCACATTGTCACCAAAGGATACAAAGAACAATAACACCTGGTGATGCTTGACAGCACCGATCAGTCCCACCAATGCAATCAGGAAGAGGAATATGCCAACAGCGATGACCACGCCAACCACACGGAGGCTAGAGATGAGGCCAAAGCCAATTCCCCAGGCAGCAATTCCAATCAGCAACAGGCTAACCAGCTGCAGCAACAATAACAAAAAAGGGGGTGGAAGGAAGAAAGGACATCTGTTTTAGAAGACAGATCAAACAACATTTATGTTCAATAGAAATACAAAGACAAAAATGAAGCAAGCCCTGCCTTCAAGTTACTTACATTCTACAACATTCTAGAAAAGCATTGTTGTTGGATAGAGCTAATATCTGGCAAAATCTGTCTCTTCCTAATTACTGAGGCATACAAGGGCATTTACAGGATCACAGATCAAGGGCTGAAAAGGGCCTCAGAGACCATCCAATCCTTTTAATTTATAGATAAGGAGACGGAATGCAGGAGTGAATAAATGACTCTTCTCTTATGCTCTTTCCTTTTATTTTCCTGTAGGGCAAGATAATTTCTATACCCCATTGCCTGTACATCTTATTTCCCAGTTGCATGTAAAAAATTTTAACATTTATTTTTAAAACTTTGAGTTCCAAATTCTCCCCCTTCTTCCCTCCCCACCCACACTCATCGAGAAGGCAAACAATTCAATTTAGGTTATACATGTGTAGTTCTGAAAACACTTCCATAACAGTAATGTTGTGAAAGACTATATTTCCCCCCATCCTATCCCACCCCCCATTTATTCTATTCTCTCCTTTGACCCTGTCCCTTTTCAAAAGTGTTTGCTTCTGATTACCTCCTCCTCCCATTTGCCTTCCCTTCTATCATCTCCCTCTCTCTTATCCCCTTCCCCCTACTTTCCTGTGGGGTAAGCTAGATTTTCATACTCAATTGAATATGTATGTTATTCCCTCCTTAAGCCAAATCTGATGACAGTGAGGTTTACTATTTCCCTCTCACCTCCTCCTTCTTCCCCTCATTGTAGAAGCTTTTTCTTGCCTCTTTCACGTGAAAACATTTGCTGACAAGAGTCTAGAAATGACATATTTCCAGAAGTGTCCAGTACAATAAACACTTGATAAGTGCCTACAACATAGCAGGCAATGGGTGAAAGTACTGAGACACAAAGCATGCCCTGCTCTCAGGGAGTTTGCATTCTCCATCAGGACACTACACATATACAGAACAGGAACAGAGAGCATGTATGCACAGTAAATACAAAGTAATCCCATGGCCAAGCAGGAGGTCTAGAGAAGAGCTCCTATAGAACAGGGTGACATCTGAAAGAAGTCATTCTAAGTGTATGCATATAAACATAAATATATACACACATACATGTATATACACACATGTATTGTGCACATGTATGCATGCATGGGGGCAAGGGGACAACTGGGCTTTGTCTAATTGGGAGGGGCAAAAAAATTAAATTGAAGCAATTTTTCTAGGTATATTTTACATCATTGCCACTTTTGGTTTAGGAACAGAAATTCTCCCCCCCCCCCCTTTGTTGGGGTGCATTCTAAATTGGCTTATTTAGACAATAATTATAATTTAACAGTTATGAGCTACATGGTGGGGAGAGTCACCCACATAATAACAATCCCAGCTCTCTTAAATACTGAAGAAGGGAACTGAATATTTTTGAAGGTTTACTATCCCAAGAGCTACAGGAAGCCAGGCTATAAGGAATCCAATCTTAGCATCTCAGGGTTTTCAGGTTTCTCTCAGTTTCTCATAAACAGGCAAAGAAAGAAATTGTCTACATCGGGGTCAATGGAAAGTGGTGACTATGCGCTGGCCTTGCTAATCTCCAGACATGTAGCAAACATGAGAAGCCATCCATTTCTGGAAAAGGAACAGAAACTTCTTTGAACACTTGCTGAGTAGACACAGAGACTTGTGCCTGAGTACCCCTTTGTGAGCCATCACCGTCAGAGGTGCCACTCCCAGGGAGGCTTCTCCTTTCTCATCTCCAAGTTCTTGGGAGAAGTGCCCACTCTTCCCCAGCTGGTTGTCTCCACATTACACCATTGACTTCTAAGGAATCTTGGGTGAATAATCCCCAATAGAACCATTTCTTGGCTGGATCACAGATGATGGAAGAGCTTGGAGGCACCAATGCATACAGAAGAATCCAGAAGCTGTATGTCAGGAAGTTCCCATTGGCATGCCATGGCATTGGGGTAGTCAATGAAATGGCAGCCTTTAACCCTAGCCCAACAAGCTGATAATGATCCCACATTCATGGAGTGTCTAACAATGAGTCCTTAGGGGGCTGCTGGTCTTGAAACCCAGGCCAAAGCAGCTGCAGGTTTATCTTCACTGACATTTTTGTCTTTGAATTTGATCCAAGAGATGCATAGCAGGAATCTTACAGAAAAAGATATGATCTAATTCCCCAAATTTACATAAAGATCCTTCTATAACAGTTTTTAGAAGCCATTGTTATGGGTCAGGAAGCTGGAAACATTATATGAACACCTTCTTGAAAGTAATTATTCATATCTCTTTGTCAGCATATCAATGTAGCTGCTCCCTCCCACAGATGGCAGCAGGGTGTTCTCTAAACTGGCTGGGCTGCACCTGCCAGCCTTGGCATGGGCTCTTGTCTATACCCTTCCTAAAGACTGCCATGGGGGATCCTTTTCACTTTTTCCTGAAACCACAAGGATACACTGTCCAGCAGTGACCTCTCACTTGCCACATGACTATCACACCATATTATTTTTCACTCCTTCCTTTCTTTAATGACATTTTTTAAGTCTCCTTGTCTTTTCTAATTCCTTCCGTACCCTTCTCATACCTGCTATGGCCCTCTTTACCTCCCTTTGGGTGGATATCATCTTCAATTGTTCCAGGGCTAGAGTGTTAACTGATTCACAATCATATATACCTTCTTGTAATTCAAAAATTGAAACCAACATTCATAATCTTAAATATTTTAATTTTTCAAAATATGGGTCCAGGTGAAGTTTCCCACAAAACATTTTTCCTGCTGAGACAGTTCTATAAAAGGTTTTGTTTGGGAAAGAAGGAAACAAACCAAGTTCCCCCCTCACCCCCCCCCATACTAGCAGCAGTCACTTGGGGTCAAAGAGAAAGTACGAATCAAAATGAGGATGTAGTCTTCCTAGAACTAGCATTGAGTTTTTATGGAGTATTTTCTGAATAGAGGCTGAGACCAAGGCTAAGCCCCAGCTACCACCATTCATCTGAGATGGTTTACACACTTAGAGGGATGGTAGGGACAATCACTATATGTCATTGGCATAAAAATATGAATTAAGGGGGGGGCGGAGCCAAGATGGCAGAGTAGAAACAGCTCTTCCAAGCCTCTCTGCCCCCAGATTCTCCACAAACTATGTAAAAAAGGACTCTGAAAAGCTTCTGGAGCCCCAGCACCCACAGAACGACACAGAGAAGCTAACCTCCCGCTGAGGACAGCCCAGCACCCTGCAGGAAGGACCAGCGCAGTGGTCTGGGAGCCGGCAGCGCGCAGAGCGCAGGAGCCGAGCCGAGCCCAGGTCCACGTGAGCCGAGGTTTTAGCCCCAGGGCGGCAGGGCCAGCAGCCGGCTGGAGGAACCCCAGAACACCAGGAACTGTGGCGACTCCAGAATTATCAACATAGACTTGCCTAGGACAAAGTAAGAGGTTAGTGTCCTATGGACTTTGGGACCTGTATTTGGGGAATGCGTCAGCTCCCTCCCCTGGGGGCTAGAAGCCGCTGAGGAGACACGCCATTTTGTAGTTTTCAGAGGCATTTCCGGCTCCCAGCCTACAAATCGTGGGGAGATCCAGCGATCAGTCTTGGGGGGTAATCGCTCTTGCTTTAACCTCCCTGGATCTGGATTGTGATCTAGGGTGGAAGTTGTGGGTGGGTTTACAGCTTGCCAGAAACGGAAGTTGCCCCCCACACGTTCGGGACGAAAATTCCTCTATCTGGCCTTAAAGCCATAGTGTGGCAACAAGCCCAAAAGTCAAGCAATTAAGTGGCAACATGCCAAGGCAAAGGAAACAGAAAAATCCAACCCTAGACTCCTATTTTGGGGGCATAGAGCGGGAAAAGGACTGTGAGGTCAGAAGTCCTGCTCCAAAAGCCCCAGGGGAAAACATGAGTGGGTTGCAGGCCATAGAGGACCTTAAGAAGGACTTTAAAAATCAAATAAGAGAAGTGGAGGAAAAATTAGAAAGAGAAATGAGAAGGATGCAGGAAAAGTATGAAATGAGGGTCAACAGCCTGACTGAGGAAAACAACACCTTAAAAAATAGACTAGCTCAAATGGCAAAGGAGGCCCAAAAGGGCAATGAGGAGAAGAATGCCTTAAAAAGTCGAATTTGCCAGATGGAAAAAGAATCTCAAAAGTTCACTGAGGAGATTCATTCCTTCAGAGTTAGACTGGAGCAAATGGAAGCTAATGACTTTATGAGAAATCAAGATGCTGTTAAGCAGATCCAAACAAACGAAAGATTAGAAGGCAATGTGAAATATCTCATGGGAAAAACCACTGACCTGGAGAATAGATCCAGGAGAGACAATTTAAAAATTATTGGACTACCTGAAAGCCAAGATCAAGGAAAGAACCTAGAAATCACCCTTCAAGAAATTCTCAAGGAAAACTGCCCTGATGTTTTAGATCCAGAGGGCAAAATAGAGGTTGAAAGAATCCACCGATCACCTCCTGAAAAAGATCCCAAAAAGAAAACTCCCAGGAATATTATAGCCAGGTTCCAGAATCCCCAGATCAAGGAGAAAATACTACAAGCAGCCAGGAAGAAACAATTTCAATATTGTGGAAACACAATCAGAATAGCCCAGGACCTGGCAGCGTCTACACTGAGGGATCGAAGGGCATGGAATATGATATTCCAGAGGGCAAAAGAACTGGGAATGAACCCAAGGGTCACCTACCCAGCAAAACTGAGTATTTTTTTTCAGGGGAAAATATGGTCATTCAGTGGAATAGAGGACTTTCAAGCATTCTTGAGGAAAAACCAGAATTGAATAGAAAATTTGACATCCAGACACAAGAAGGAAGAGATGCCTGAGAAGGTAATCAGGGAAAAGAAATCAAAAGGAACTTATCAAAGTTGAACTATTTACATTCCTATATGGAAAAGCAATAACTGTGACTGATGATATCTTTCTCACTATGAAAATAATGGAAGAAGGGGGTGTGGTCATATGAATACATATGTGAATGTGTGTGTATATGGTTACAGTTATATATGGATAGAGGGCATAGGTTGAATTTGTTGGGAAGGGAGAATACTCAAGGGATGAAATTATGAGGTGAGAGAGGAAAGTGGCAAGAGGAGATGGGGAGAGACATGGTAGGGTAAACTATCTCATGTAGGGGAAGTGGGTGCAAAGGAGGGGGAGAATAAGGAAGGCTAAAAAGGCAAAACCACATTCACATTGAATTTGGTTCAGGGAGAAAATGACATACATACTAAATGGGATATCTCAACCTGCAGCAGGATAGGGGGAAGGGGGATGAGAGGAGGGATGATGGATGGGAGGGCATCCTTGGGGTGAGGGGAGGTTGGAAGTACCCACTATAGAAGAGGGACAGGATCATGTAGGGAATGGACCAGGTGGGGGGTGGGATGAGTGGGAGGGAATTATAAGCAGCCTTGTACAATATATCTACTATGATAATGTTTTGCATAGCTAGACATGTACAACATATACTGAATTACTTATCTCCCAAGAAGGAATGGGTGACAAGGGAGGAAGGAAATGGATCTGAAATTCGAGGTCGTAACATTAAATGTTTCAAATATATATAAATACTATTATTAATACTCTTTTGCTTGTAATAGGGAGATAAGATGTGCAGGCATTGGGACACAAAGATTCATCTTCCTCTAATGGAAAAGTCGATGGGGGTATGGGAGAAGGTATGGGAGAGAGCAGATTGGAGGAAGCGATATCTTGTGGGACTGCTATTCTGGGAGGTTGGGTAGGGGAATAATGGGGGGAAAATGATTGTAACTCAAAATCTGGCGGAAATGAATGATGTAAAACAGAAGTTAATAAAGTATTTGTTTAAATCTTAAAAAAAATATATGAATTAAGGAGGCTAGGTGGTACAGTGAATAGAGCACCAGCCCTGGAATCAGAAGGATCTGAGTTCAAATCTGGCTCCACCCACTTGACACAATTACTAGCCCTGTGACTTTGGGCAAGTCACTTAACCCCAGTTACCCTCCAAAAAGCAAAAAAAAAATTTTTAAATATGAATTAATTCATTTCTTTAAATTCCTTTGTAAAAAAAAAAATTAAGAGTCCTCCCAACTTCCCTGTCAAAGACATCTGTTCAGTAAATTGTTAAGTTTCATGACTTCTTTCTTATGAAAACTCTCCCATCTGTTACTTCCTCTTCATTTTTACTAAGGCTACAAGATGGGGCCTTGTCATTCATTACAGGATCACACAGCTAGCAGATATTAGAGTTGGGATTCAAGCCCAGTTCCTCATGACTCTAGCCACTACCCAGGCTTGCCATGTTTTAAATCTGAAATGATTAAAATTCAAAGCTATAAGCAAATCATGATTGCTGTTGACCAGTTTTATCAATGACTTGAATAAAGACATAGATGGCATGCTTGTCAGGTCATTGAATGAGATCTAGCTGGGAAGGGCGGCTAGCAACAGAGTCGGGACCCAAAAAAGGCTTGAAAAAACAGGGCATTGGGTCAAATCTAACAAAATGAAATGAAGAAAAAAAAAGTTTTTTTCAATGGAGCTCAAAAAGCCAATTTCCCAAGTATAAAATGGCAGACATATGACTGGATAATTTGTCTGGAAAAAAAACTGGATGGTTTAGTGGGCTACAAGTGTAATGAGCCAATAGTATGATAGGGAATCCAAAAAAGCTAATGTGACTGTAGAGTGCATTAAAAGATGGACAGCCCAATCCCTGAATATCTTGTTAACATCTTCAACACTTCTTTCTTGGGTTCTCTGCTGAAGAGTTAGTAGTGTGGCTTGGGTAGAGGCACTAGGTAGCTCTGCCTTTGAAACTGCTGTGTGCTGAAACTCTACTTTCAAATCATGGTTTTGGAACATTTACTTCATCATTAAAAAACACCTTCAGGGGGTGGCTAGGTGGCGCAGTAAATAGAGCGCTGGCCCTGGAGTCAGAAGGACCTGAGTTCGGTTCTGGCCTCAGACACTTAACACAAACAAAAACCTAGCCGTGTGACCTTGGGCAAGTTACTTAACCCCGATTGCCCTCCAAAAAAAAAAAAAAAGCAAAAAAAAACCAAAAACCACCTTCAAAATGGTGGTTTTACATTTCTAAGTCATTCTACTAATGCCTCCCATTCAAACTATAGCATTGGGTGTCATTTCAAGACCATATCTGACAATCATTTTGGCATTATTTCTATGGGAAAGTTCACTCCAAGGAATTCCCATATGAGATTTGAACAATATGGCTTCCTTTCATCCTGCATGAGAAATACTCAAGAAATCTTAAAGGCAGTAACAACACCCGACACACAATGGGGGAAAATCAGAAGGGAAAGAATAGAAATGGGGAAGAACAGGGCAGAGCAGATGGTCATAGGTACCAGAGCAGGAGCTAGTAAAGGCTTGTTAATTTGCTAATAATGTTGCAACGAGAAAAACACTGGAATTAAGAGTCAGAAAAGTCATGTTCCAGCATGGAAACAGCACTGCTTTTGAAAGGGGAGTTCAAATCCCAGCCCTAACACTTACTGCCTTTGGATGTTGAGCAAATCACTTTACCTCTTCAGGTGTTGGTTTCCTTATCTAGAAAACCTTCGGAAATTTTCACATGACCTGCCATTGTATCCTAAGGACTCCTGGGCTTTGTCATCCACCCAGCAGCTGAACCTAATTAGAATATGGCTACTTGAGAGCAAGGGCAATCTTGCTTTTCCATTTGCATCGTGGTGCTCAGTTCAATGCTTGGCTAAAATGAAATACTCTTGATAAACACCTTTTCAATCATTCATGAGCTAAATGACTTCTGAGGCACTGTCCTGCTCCAAACTGAGATGCTGTAACAGTTACTAATTATGTAACCACTGGCAATGCAAGTTAACTCTCTGAGCTTCAGTTTACTCCATCTACCAATGGAGATCAGCACCTTCTCTGCAGCTTCGGGTCCTAGCCGGCCACAGCACAGAGTGGTTAAATGACTTGTCTAATATCACACAGCCAGCAGACTGCACTGGAATGTAAGCCTTTAACCACTAAGCCAGGCTGCCTCTTTGCAAACTTGAAGGAGCTACACAAATGTCAAAGGTTATTAATGTTCACCATAGGCAAAAGAAAAGCCAACTCTCTAAGCCCATCACTGCCCAGGTGTTCTGAATTGGGGAATAGAAGGCAAATGCTAACAAGCAGCTAGGTGGCACAGTGGGTAGAGTACTGACCATGGAGTCAGGAAGACCTGAGTTCAAGTATGGCCTCAGGACACTCCTTAGCTGTGTGACCCTGGACAAGTCACTTAACCCTCTCTGCCTCAATTTCCTCATCTGTAAAATGAGCTGGAGAAGGAAATGGCAAACTGCTCTGCTATCTTTGCCAAGAAAATTCCAAATGGGATCACAAAGAGTCAGATATGATTGCACAACAATAATAACAATATGTAAATGGTTCTGGCAGGTTTTCCCATATGGCCTTGCCATATTACCAGGGTACTGAGTAGAGAATAGTTAAGATGGTTAAAGTTTCAAAAATGTATATCCTTTTTAAAAATCAATGTTGTAAAGTTTCCACAATGTACAGTCTTACTGTTTTATTTAATTGGAATTTAGTTTTGATGGCTTGGGGTGATAACATTCCCAATTCAGCACAGCAAAGTCTCACCATGTTAAGAATGATGAGTTTCATCAATGTCTCCTAGAAACATGGGCTTCATCTAGTTCTGCCTGTAAAAGATGAGCAAGAAATGGACCACACTGAGTCCTCCCACCTACCTGCTTAAAATCAATGTCATCTGAGCCAAGCCCATTCTAATTTCATGATCGAAAAGCTCAGCTCTTCAGCCTAAAGCCACAAATTCCCAACAGACAAAGGAACAAAAGGTCACCTCAGTTCAATGACAACATTTCCCTTATGAAATCAATTTTAATTGAAAGTAAATTTAGACCTATGATGAATGGCTTCCTTCCTTTAGAAGATGGAAGTCTAGTAAAACAGATTATAGGTCTGTTCACTTGTATTTAGTGTGTCTCGACGAAGCAGGAAGCACCAACCTTTCCTGTTTTCTTTTGGAAACAAAGAAAAGCTAATGATACAAGCTCAGAGATGAAAAAGGCTTAGATAAGGAGCCAGATAAGGCATAAAAGAATAGAGAGAGTACTTTATTTGCTCTCAAGCAAGTCCCCCAAGCCAAAGAGAAGCAAGTGAGTGGTCCAGGAGAAAAGTGATGATGGTGGTGGTGGTGGTGGTGGTGATGGTGGTGATGATGATGATGATGATGACAATGGTGATGATGACCACTAGCATTTATACAGTGCTCACTATATACCAGTCACTGTTCCAAGGGCTTTACAATTACTATCTCATTTGAAATAAAAATTCAGGAAAACATGAAATCAAGACTAAAATGGTGGGAGGGAGAAGTCACTGGAATCATCGGTTTCAGAAGGGACCTTTCAGCTCATTAGCCTAACACATTCATCTCTGTTGCTGTTGTTCAGCTTTTTCCGTCATGTCCAACTCTTTGTGACTCCATTTGGCATTTTCTTGGCAAAGACACTGGAATGGTTTCCCATTTCCTCCCCCAGCTCATTTTGCAGACAAGAAAACTGAGGCAAACAGGGTGTAGATACTAAGTGTCTGAGGCCAGATTTGAATGTATTCATTGTGCAGAGGAAGAAAATGAGGCCCAGAGAGGTATAATTTCACATAGGCCTGTAAGTGGTAAAATCATAATATGAACCCAGGACTTCTGCCTCCAGTCAGTCCTTGTTATACTGAATCATACTGCTGTCCTTCCTAAATCACCAAGTCTCTGGTTTGGGAAGCATATCGTTTAATATTTGTCCATTCCCCTTCCCCCACCAAACAGTCATCAGGAAATAACTAAACATATGCTATAAGTTATCACCACCCAAGTGAATGTTTCCATTTTTTCCCATGATCTAGATACTTTTCAAAATTATGATTTAAAAGGCTAATTTGTTGTATAGACAGAGAGGGTGTGAGCTACTGTGTCTATGTGCAGACAATACTGGCTGGGACAGTCCTCCCCTCAGTCTCTGACAATGCTCAGTTAGCAAAACCCCTGCACCCCAGTCCACTTTGGAACGCCAACCAATGATAAGAGTCATCTAAAAATATTTTTAAATTAAAAGCCAAGTGGAAAAGCAGCACTGAACTCCTATTTGGCAAATAATAGCGACATAACCAGATGACTCTGAAAAGGATATCGGGAAGATAAGAAAGCAGAGGAAGTCAGTTAGAATCTTGTAAGCAATTTAATTTGCAAAGAACTTTACATACATTGTCTCAGCAGATCTTCCCAACAACCTGTGAGGTAGGTATTACTACTACTACGACTACCCATTTTACAGTTGAGAAAAAGCAAGATCTAAAAAGAAGAAAATGACTTACCTAAGGGAATACAACTGAACAATAAGAGATGTGGTCCCTCTCCATCCCCCTACAATGCAGGAGTGGAGGACTACGAATGTTGAACATCAGACTTTTCAATGTGTTGATTAGTTTTGATATTTTTTCCTTCATTTTTTTTGTTTGTTTTAAAAGTCCCCTGGAAGTGGATGGGAGGGATCATAATGGGGAATGCAGGTGATGTAAAAACATCAGTCTTCAATATATGCATTGTCATAGGTAGCTGGGAATCTGGGGCATAGTGTAAACCAAACCCCTCTTTCATTTGCACATTCATTCTTTACCAATCTTGGGTGATTCACAGAATGTTTAGAGGATAAATAGAAAATGAGGGACATGTTCAATTCAATCCAATGAATCCATATTAATTGCCTACTATGTGCCAGGCATAATGTCAAGTGCTGGGGTGGGGATACAAATTCTTTTTAAGAAGTGCCTGCCCTCCAGGAGCTTACAATCTAACAGGGGAAATAATATTTGCATCAAATATTATTCCCCAAAGAGACCCATCAGCTAGGAAATGCTCAGTGATATTTGTCCTACAGACAGGTTATGCCCCACAATGGTTTGGCATAGATTGGCTTGCCAGAGGTCATCCAGCCCACCTTCTTTGATCATAACATGGGTTCAGCCTTGCAAACTGCTGAGAACAGGAAGATTTAGGGGTAAAAGAGAGGTTTTCAGGATAATAGAAGATGTCTCCAGGTCAGCTAATCCAAGCTGCTTATTTTATATGTAAGGAGACCGAGGTCTAGCAAGGTCAGGTGACTACCCATACATAGTCTCAGCCCCTCTGACTTCAAATTCAGCATCTTTTCAACTTCATTATTTTCATACCAACAATTAACTGATCATCGTTACTTTTAATACTCAATTTCATGTTTGATGCTAGAGGTGTGAAAAATATCATCCTGATAAATGTTTAAGTCAAAGGCCTTCCAAACATTATCACCTGCGCTGTGCAGACTTCGGCTTCTTGGAGCCACAGGTGAGCTGGGTAACAGGCCAACACCAAAGGTGGATGAGCAGTCCTCACCCCAGAGGTGCTGGCCCTCCCAGAACACCCCAAACAGCCCTTTTGGCTCATAAAAATGCTAACAGCAAAACAACTATCATTTATTTAGCCCTCCAAGCTTTCAAAGACACACACATAGACACATACACATAGTGTACATCTAGACATATATGTATGCATGTGGGTATGTATTATATATATTTATAATATATGTAATTATATATATTACATATATTTATAAAATATATATGTATATGTAAAATCAAACTTCTTAGGGCACCTGGCAGCTCCCCAGGTATTTCACTTTCAGAGGCATTTCCAACCTGCATTGGTGGAGGTCAGTTTCACACCAAGAGTTGCCCACACCAATGAAGTTGGAGGTGGGACCCAAAATCAGCCAATCATATAACAACTTTCTGTATCATTCTGCCAATAGTGCTATGATACTCTCCTTCCTGCTTGCCCCATGTCTTCAAGACCTCGCCCAGGGATATGTCCCTGGGTGGGATCCAGGTGAAAATAGGGCCAGGCAGTCATGCCTTTCAGCCCTTCCTGAAAAGTCAGGGACCACATGGGCCATGGTCACTTGTTCCCGGGACAGGATGACCGTCCCACTGGGTGCCTTCCCAGAGCCAGGCCAGGTCTAAAAAGCTCTGCTAGCTGTGATAATAAACACAGCCTTAGCCCAAATGGAACAGCTGCTCTTTCAGATGGACCCCACCCTCCCTGCCCACTCCCCAGCTCAGATGAACAAGATCCATAGCCTGGCCAGAATCCAAAAGAACAAAAACAAGAAACCTCTGCTGAATAGTAGCTGACATCCAGAGTACTTCAAGACCTACTAAGTGTTTTACAGATATCATCACCAGCACAGACCCTCATCCATGACCAGTGCTGAATCAATGCTTATTCCACTGCTTGGCCTATCTCATCCAAGCCAAAGAGCACTGGACTTGAAATCTGAAGGGACCTGAGATCCAGTCCCAACTTACTGACTAAACTGAGCACGTCTGACTTAGCCTTTCTGTGTCTGGGACTACTAAGTCGTAGAGGAGTGGCTATATCCATTGGAGGAAGGAGTCCCCCCACCAGAAGTTCCCTACTCTCATGAAAGCTCTGTACAAGCTAATAACTAACATTTATCATGTGGTCTTTTCCAATGTTTCAATGCCTTTCCCATCTATCATCTGAGACCTTCAAGAACACTATTAGGTATCGACTGCTGGGAATATTATCTCAATCTCACAGATGAGGAAGTTGGAGCTCAGAGAGGAGGCAGGGCTTGTTCAGGGGTCTCCCAGTCAGTGCTACCAAAAGGCAAATTTGAACCCAGGTTTTTCCTGTCTTTGAGCCCAGCAATTTAGCTACCAGGCTCTACTGTCTCTCTCAAGAGTTACCTCAGTTCAAAGCCCAAAACATGCTAAGCAGTTGTTGCATTTCCACATTTTTGAAATTCAAAAGGACAGGAATGGCAGGAAGCTTTTTTTTTAATGTCCTATGCCCAGAGACTTTATGGACTGACTCAGCATGTGTCCCCTGAACATGAGCATTGGCTCTGTCACATGCACTCATTTTTTATTAATTTACAGGACATGCAATGGTCTGAAAACGAAGAGCTCTCGGACAAAGAGGCATCATCACCATTGCCCCTGATGCCCCAGCAAAGGAACATTGAGCATTTAAAATAAAGCCTAACCAAGAGGGGTAGGCCATCCTTTCAACTTTGAGGATCAGTAACTGGATGGGGGAGAGGAGTGGCTGGAAGAGGAACAGGTCTTCTCTTCCAGTGTGCCTGGGTCATCGGGCCCCATGTGGACCACAGCTGAACCAGAATTCTAATCCAGCCCTGATTTGGCCACTCTGTACTGCAAATGTACTATTTTCAGACCAACAAATGACTGGTCATAAACACTATCTTAGAGACCCATTTAATCTCATATTTAGGGAGAAGGGGGAAGGGAATAACATTTACATCCTATTAGCACCAGGCATTGTGCTAAATACCTTCAATATATGAGGAAACTGAGGCAAATAGAGATTGACTTGTCCAGGATCACCTGGTTAGTGTCAGAGTCCAAATTTGAACTCAGGTCTTCCTGATAATGTTCTATCCATTAAGCCATCAGTCATCTCCCAGGCAATCAAGGTTAAGTAAATTGCTTGGGGTCACACAGCTAGTAAGTGTCCGAGTTCAGATTTGAACTCAGGTCTCCCTGACTCCAGACCCAGGGTTCTATTAAGGGAGCCACCAGCTGCCTATTTAATATCTTTGGTATAACACACACCTACACATACACACACACACACACACACACACACACACACACACACACACACACACACACACACGTGTACTTATACAGTGCTTAATTTCCCTCCCTGATTGAGGGCTGTATCCCTGGGTCCCCAGGCCCTGGCCAGTCATCTCCATAATGGTGACTTTCTGCCATAGAAGGAAGGCTCAACTTAGGGAGAGCCTGATTCAAATCCTGGCCCCACACCCCTCCCCCCCTACACACACTTATATCTTGGCCTGGAATTCTTTGAGCTTATAGCCTTATTAGTAAGATGGAGGTAGTCATGTCAATAGCACTTACCTCACAGGGGCAAGGAGGGAAGACGTGCGACTATTATTAGGAATCCTAAAATTTTGTACTGAAAAACGCAAAAGCTTCCATAGCCCAAAGCTAACAGCCCTTGCCCTCAAACTGCAGCAGAGGCCAGGGCAAAGCTGACAAGCCTGGCTCTGGGCCAGCAGGCACTCATTCCATTCCCAGCCTCTTCCAGCTTGGTGGGACCTTTTGGGCTGGAGCTCCCCGGCAAAGCTCTGAGGAACTAGGGTCCTCTTCACCAGCAGCTGAAGGCTGGTGTCCCTCTGACAGGCCAGCCTAGCCTTCCTTCCTCAATTTCTCCCCAAGCCTGAGCTGCTGCTCACTGTTCACCTTCTCCAAAGTCCTGACAGCCAGGCCAGGCTAGGGAGGGGGTTCTGGGCGAATCCTTCCTCCTGGCACACTGCTTCTTCTTAGGCATTCCCGTTCTCCCTCAATGATCTCTAACAGCTTAAAATTCTTGTTCTTGAAGTTCTGCTTTTCTGCTGAAAAGGACTGACCCCTCAGCTGTTAGCACCTCTGGATAGTCACCCTTCATCTGCTCTGACTAGACCCTGTATATACAGTTTACTTACCTGTTGACCTCCACCCACTAGCTAGGATGTAAGCTCCATGGGGGCAGCATGGCATCTCCTGGAGTCTTTGCATGCCGAGTATCAGGTACAGAGGAAGTGATTAAGGAATGCTTCTTGATGGATTAACTACAGAGAAATTTCATTAAAATCCTGCTCTTCTGTACTGTTTTGTCAAATGCCCAAATGATAATAATTACAAAGTGACTTAATGTCTTGCCTTGGCCTCTGCAGGTGCCCAGAGAGAATTCTGAAAAACACCATTTCTTGTGTGTAACCTGTTTTTTCCCTTTGTTGACCAAGGCCAGGAGAGGTGTGGGGAATGGGGAAGCACCACTGAATCCCCTCCCCCAGGGGGATCAAACCTGGGAAAGGGGCCTCGACACCAAATTCTCTCTATCCCAAGAGAACCTGGAACTCAGTAGGCCGATTTCTATTCCTATCTCCTCGATTCCCTAAAGTCTTGCCCTGATTTTTTTCATCAACAGGCTAGGACAAAGCATTAAGCTATTCTAGATGTCAGATTAATCTTCTTAATGTAGAACTCTGGTCCTGGTACTCTCCCTCCTGCTGAAAAGCCTGCAGAGACCCTCCAGTCTTCAGAGTCCACAATAATAGCAGTGGCAGAACTTTGGCTTGGGAAGGGGCCTTGAAGGTCAATGAGCCCAGAGCTCTCATTTCCTAAGGGAGAGTTAGAGTTGTTGTTCACCTTCGTTTTTTCCAGAAGAGGGCCAATGACATCACTCGGTATAATTGATGGCACAAAGTTAAACTGGGAGTGTGGAGGGAAGCTAGACCTTTAAATAGCCAAGGCTATGGAGAGTGGGCTAGAGTTGCAGTCATAGGATCCAAGTTCAAATCCTGACCCTGCTCCTTAATAACATGACCTCAGCATGTAATTTCACCACAGTGAGTTTCTATAAAATGGAGAAGCTGGACCAGGTGACCCTGAAGATCCTTTCCAGTTCCAAATCTGCAATCCCCTAAACTAGCCCCACCTTTCCTTCACTTCACTTCAATTAACAAAATTATTTTAATATGCACAAGATATTTATAGGGTATCTTTGTTGGGGATGTTCATGGAGTGAGCTGGTATTGGGGCGGGGGGGGGGGCAGCACAGCTTGCAGGAAGGCACGTCTGTCTCTGGCTTCTCACAGAAGGGAAGCTCACCAAGGGCAGAGACTGCTCTGTCTTTAAAATCTCAGTTCCTGGCACACAGTAGGCACTTAATAAAAGCTGTTCCCTATTGCTGCATTTGCCAGCACAGCTCTCTAGCTAATTTGCCATGCTCAATGTGATAAATGGTGCAGCTGAGGTCCATCCCTGTGCTAGGGCTCCAGAGCTAAATGCCTGAAGCCAGACTTGAACCCATGTTTTCATGACTCTGAAATCAGAACTCAAATCAACTAGTCCACACTCATTCTGGCTCCCCCAACCACACACTTGTATGCCATCAGGAGAGATCCAAAAGAGACTATAAGCTCTTTGAGGGCAGGCACCATACTGGAGGTGTCTTTGTCATGATTCACACTGAAGGCACTTGATTTTGCTGAATGTGAGGAACCGTTCCTCTGCTTCCTCATGTACTGAGAACAGAGACAGAAAAAAGGCATTTCTGCACCTGGTCTCCAAGGCCACTTTAGTGTCATGACTTTAATGACCCTGGCAGGTTTTGGGGTCATCATCATGCTCCATCAGCTTGGGTCCCACAAAAGCAATACTCTATACTATGGAAACAGGAATTTCTGAGCTCAAAAATGTACATTTCCAAAAAGTAATATTAAAAATTGTCCCTTACTGAGCCTTTCTTCTATTTCTACAGAGTATGAGACTTGGAGTCTGAAGACAGATTCCAATCCTCATTGTCACCTTAGCAAACAAAGGCAAATGACTCTCTTGCTTACCTCCACAGCCATCACCATAACCAAAGTAGGGAGTAAAGAACATTAGATACTGGGCTTTAGAATAGTAGAAGGAATACTGGACTTAGAACCTGAAGGACCCAAGTTCAAATCCTGGCTTTGCAACCCCATATCTAAGTGACCTTAAGCAAGCCCTTTCATTTCTCTAAACCTCAGTTTCCCTACTTTCTTCCTTTCTTTTCTCTTTTCCTCAGTTTCCTCAACCTTAAATAAAGAGGATAGATTTAATGATCTCTCTCAAAATTCCTTGCTAAGTCTTCATCCATGGTCCTATGGGCTCCATAAAGACAATACCTGTTTTAAAGTTTGCTATTCTAAAGCATTTTTTAAAAAACATTAAGTAATTTTAATTTGATGCCATGATTTCCCCATGTTTTAGCTCTGCTTTGTCCAGAAGGAGTAGGCGGGTTGTTATTCTCTGTTTTGTCAAAGGTATGAGCACATGCCATCTGACACTTGCACAATTCTCAGTTTATTTCATGAATATCTCTATCAACGCATGCCATTTCCTAGAAAAGTGATCCCTCTAAAAACAATCTCTCCACATATCTTGGGGGGTGTGGGGGGTAATGACAGATGATCAGTCCAACTCTTTATTGCTCAGCCAGGTCCCAGCTACAGTGTCCTGAGCTGACAACGGTCCTTCTAACCTCAGACTCCATTTTCTGAAAGCTGCCCTAGACTGGGGCTTATATATCATAAAGGGAAAAGAAAAAGGAAGAGCTGGGTCTTGACTCCTTAGACTGGATCCTCTGACAGATGGCCTTTCCTCATCCTGTGAGGTGTCCCATTTCTGAAATTTGACCCTCAATCTGTTATTGTTTACCAATCTAGAAAGTTTAAGCTGGTGTTTAGAACAGAATGAACAGTAACTGCTTTGATAGGCTCAAGAAGCCCATGTTGTATCTCAGGATGATACCAATCCCCACCAGCTCTGCTACTGTATGGATGCTGACCCAGAGACAACCAAAGCAGGGTCCCAAGCTGGCTCGGGGACCTCAGGGCCGCTTCTGAGCACTAAAGAGGGCAGATTGGAATTCAAAACTCTTGTTTAGGTTGAGAAATATTGCAAATCAGCTGCTCCATGCCTTAATCCCAGGGTCCCAAAATGTCTGGCACAACATAATGTTAACTGAATGGAATTTCCAAAGCAGTTGAAAATACCTTAGATATGTGTGAGCCCATCCGGAACAGAGGCTCACTGGCCAAACATCCACAGGGACAAGAGCAGGGCATTCAGAGCCACAGGACCAGAGTTCAAATCTGGTCATTTGGAGTACTTACTCCAAACCTGAGTGACCTTGGGAACACCAGCAGTCCTTAAGTGAACTCCTCTGGAGGGCCCAATGACTTGCAGGACACTTTCTGGCTCCCAAGCTAATCTAATGCAGGGACTGGCCACCTGCTTTTCCAAGGCTGATGTTTTTTGTCTCCTTTTGGACTTTCCAATGGCCCACAAGGCCCCAGTAAACATCAGAAGGATCTCAATTTCTCCAAAAGTGTAATCGGCAATCTTGTCTCCAGCTGGGGCCTGGCTTTCTAGTCCTGCCCCCCAACTCTGTTTTGCTTTCATTGTTGTTTTGTTTTGTTTTTCTAGAAGTTTGATGCCCTGCAGGACATAAAGGGAATCTCAGTGTATGTTTCTGGTCCAGAAGGTCAATGAAAGGATTAAAGCTCCCTCCTCCCCCACTCCCTACAATCAATCTCCGGAGAGAGTGGCTGGAAACTACAAAGGAGGAGGAGGGCCCAGAGCTGCCATAAATAAAGGATTCTGACCCTGGCTTGGCCTCCTCCAGGATCAAGCACATTCAACAGGGTGAGGGAAAACCTTTGGGACTGATGTCACAATTCTGAATGAAGTGAAGGCTTGTCAGCAGAAAGTTCAGTCTGTCCTGACCTCAGGGACCCAGGTATACTCTGACTCACTTCTAAGAGGCAAGATGGAATGGTGAAGCAGTCAGGAAAGCCTGGGCTCAACTCCTGACTGAGATCAATGATCCTGGGCAAGTCACTGAGCCTTTCTCAGCTTCAGTTTCCCCATCTGTAAAATTAGGATGTTAATAAAGCTACTCGTGGTGGATAGGCGGTGCAGTGAGTAGAGCACCGGCCCTGGAGTCAGAAAGGACCTGAATTTGGTTCCAGCCTCCAACACTTAACACACACAAACAAAAAACCTAGCCATGTGACCTTGGGCAAGTTACTTAATCCAACTGCCCTTCAAAAAAAAAAAAAGCAAAAATAAAAAAAAATTTAAAATAATGCTACTCCAGGTTGCTGTGAGGATCAATTGTGACCACGGGACCCACTTCTGATTTTTACTACAGGGGTGACCTTGGCTAAGTCATGAAAACCTTATATGCTTCAATTGGGTCATCTGTAAAATTAGGACTAGATTAGATGCCTCTGAGGTCCCTTCAGACTCTAGATGTACAATCCTATGTAAAGTGCTTGGCAAAACTTAAAGCAAGACTGAGTGTGTGTGTGTGTATATGTGTGTATGTATGTATGTATGTGTGTGAGTGTGTGTCTATGTTTACCCCCCCTCCCAAGTCCCTTAGATCCTTTGGTGAAGGACTATGGACTCCTTCTCAGTATAATATTTTTAAATGTACAAAATATACAGGATAGCAGAGGAAAGCAATTAGATTGAAATTGGAAGAGGAAAGAAAGGAATAAGGATTTACGTAGTACCTACTATGTGCCAGGAACTGTGCTAAGTGCTTTCAATATATTAAAAAAGAAGTCCGTGGCCCCAGGTTAAAAGCCTCTGCTCTAGATGACCCACTGCTATGATCTCACTCTCCTCAATGCTGTTCAGACGGAAATAGGACTGAGACATCTCTTGTTTCACAGGTAATGCTCTGCAAAGTGGACAGAGGGCTGCCTTTTGTGTTTCCATCAGCATCTTGGGATATCAGCTCATCTTTGGGGGCTCCCCGGCCAGACAGCTCCCAAATCAATGAGGATGACAGCGTGGCCCAGCCCAGCCCTCTAGCTATATGGGCTTAACAGCTTCTGGTAAGGCTCTACATTCTGAAAGTCTTCATTCCATGCAATTTGGAAATCATAGTTGGCATGACATCTCTTAAAAATAGTTTCACTTTTGGGCAGCTAGGTGGATCAGTAAATAGAGTACCAGTTCTGGAATCAGGAGGATCTGAGTTCAAATGTGACCTCAGACACTTGACACATTTATTAGTTGTGTGACCTTAGGTAAGTCACTTAACCCCTGCCTTCCTCCCTCCAAATAAATAAATAATTTTTAAAAATTCTCGCTTTTACATGAGCCAACATTACTGTGATTGTTACTGTTGTTATTAGTTATTACTGCCATTGTGATGACTGTGACCCTGACCAAGGCCTTTACTCAGCTACTGCCATGCCTGCCCCGGCATGTCCAATTCCAAGGAAGCTGGGATAAATGGATTAAAAAAGAAACAGGATCAGCCCCACAGGCCCACCATGGCAGCTGGCTATTCATTTTAGTAGGTGACTCTCCAGAGTATGGTCGAGACAGTAAGCCCAGAGACAAATGTTGCACTTGTCTTCACAGAACTTCACCCCCCCCCAGCAGTGAGCCCCTATCCCTTCTGATTTTCTACCAATGTTCACCTTAAAATATTGAGCCAGTCCCTCCCCACCCCCATCAGCAATGCCAGTCTAAATAAATAACCTCAGATCTGGGATAATGTGAAATGACACACCATTCAAGCTAAGTCTAGCTCTGGCCTGGCTCACTGGCACTCCATGACCCATTCTATTAAATTTGGTTAAATGGAAGTAGGGAGCAACAATACCCTTGGAATAAGCTCAGAAAATACTAGATTATTGGAGACTCTGAGTGTAAAGGGACATGAGAGCCAAGCAGGAGGAAAATCGAGGCTTGATGTCAAGGGAAGCTACCAAGCCATTGGATCTCCAAAGTAGCATGGACTTCTCCAGAAGTGCAGGTGTCCAAGAAGAGGCTGTGTGCACTCGTCAGGCATGAGGGCAGGGTGGGGGGGGGGGGGGGGCGTTCTTCTGGGAATGGGGGCTGGGAGAGAACAGGAGTTGTCAGCCTTTTCCATGTTATTGTCTCCTTTGGGAGGCTACTTACTGAAGTCTGGACCCTTTCTCAGAATTCTGTTTGAGGAGTACAGTTTAAAAATGCCCAGCCTGGTGGCTCACTGAGTTCTGATCACATTATCCTATGGTTGCCTGATATCTATTTTATTTACTTAGATAAAGAAGTTCTAGCCTCCAGGGAGGGAATGTTTGTAGGCTCTTTTGTTTGTTTTATTTCTTGTCTGCGTGTCCAGTCCCCAGCACAGACCCATTATCAGTGCTCAGTGGACTGGACTGAAGGCTGCATTTTACAGTTCCTAAGATGACAGGTGGAGAATCAGGGGGGACCCAAGGTGTCGCTGTGCCCAGTCTCATTTTACAGATAAGGAAAACTCAAGCTAAGCTTCCATAGGCAGTGACTGGCAGGACCAGAATTCAAACTCAGTTCCTCAGACTGCCACCCTACCCTTCCTTTCCACTGTGCCATATGACTCCACTAGAAGCCTTGGTATCCAAACCACGTCACTGTTCTTTCAGCATCACTGTTCTCTTCTGTAGGCTCCTTCCAATGCCCTCTTTCCTCCTGGCTCCTCTTCCTTCCCATTCAGCTGAAGGCACCTGTCCTGGGGGATGCCAGAAGTTACCTGAAACTCCTAGCTCTGGTTTTAAAAATAAGTTCCTGGATCTTACTGCCCAGGACTGGCAGACAGCAAACCACACAGGTGACCATTCTGAGGCCCTAGGGAAACAGGCTGGGCCTTGAAGTCACATGCCAAGGAACACATGACAGTAGTGGGGGTATCAGAGAAAAGATTTGAACTCAGAACCCCAGGAAGCCAGTATGGAAGCAGCCCAGGCCAATACTGCCAAGTCACTAACAGAGTTCCCAGGACAGCTGGTTAGCCCTGACTTAATAACCAACTAACCCGATAAGGAGCACTCAAGAAGACAAAGGTAAATTTGGGGGAAAAAAATGCCTGAGCCAGGTCTGTAATTACACTGGTCTGATCCAGGCACCCTGGGCTGGAGAGTAGGAATTTAGCAGCCATCTGCTGAATTACAGTGCCTGAATCTGCCCAACTGGTGGTTGGGGTCTCTCTGCTTTGTTCTTCCTTTGGGATCAGTAAGCAAGTGGATAGTGCTTGGCACTAGCCGGAAAGGCTCGTCTAAACCTGCCCTCAGCTCTCCGATGTGGCTGTGTACAAGTGAACACACAGGGCAATCCCTGTAAAATGATCCGAGCTCGCACAAGGCCTAAAAGACAGGGCTAACTCCCCGTTCCAAGGCCTGTAACCTAAGCTAGCCACAGCTGGCCTGACTCCTCAACTCCCAGCCTCCTGGGGATGTTTGCAGGGTGGGAACCAGGACAAGGTAAGAGGTGGGAGGGGGTGGGGGATGAAGAGGGCGGGGAGTCGTATTCCCAAGAGCTGGGAACATTGTTTTTTGTATCCTGCCTCATCAGCTTCTTCCTCCACGTCCCCTGCCCGTCCCCGTCTCCCCCCACCCCCACCCCACCCCCACACACACACTCCTGCTACTCAATGGAATTCAATTCGAGTCAACCAATGTGACATTAGATGCTTCCAAAGTCCTTTCTCAGCATCCCTTAAGCACACACTGTGTGCTGGGAACCCTGCTGGGCAATGAGGGTACCAGAACAAAAATCAAAGGGCCCCTGCCTTGAAAGCATTTAAACTCTGGGTGAAGACCTTGGCGTCAAGCCCTGGAAATAAAAATGATCATTCTAATGATCTGGAAGCTCACTTGGGTGGGGACGTACCAGTGCCAAGAGAGTACCGGCTTAAAATGGAGCGCCGCTTCTGGCAAGCAGGCGCTGGGAAAGCCATTAAGCAGCCGCCCTGGGGAAACAATTGTTTAGGAAAAAACCTAAGAAACTTCGGAAGCCACCGCGGACATCCTGCTGTAAATCTGCCCGGTGGCCTCCGAGGAAGCCGCCGGCCATGATGCTGCTGTAAATCACACGCTGGGCCCCAGACCCCGGCTGCTCGGGATCCACGACGCCCCAACCCAGGCTGCCCTCCAAGGCCACCCTTGTTCTAACCGAGCTGGCGAGCTCGAGCGCGGCCCGGGCGCTAGGGATGAGGGAAGCTGCTGCAAAGCGGGGGGACAAGGGGGTGTCGGAGGGTGGGCAGAGAAGGCCGAGGCCGCCCCAGGCAGGAGCTCTCCAGAGGGATGCCAAGGGGGCAGGCTGCCCGGAAGCCAGCCAAGGGGGCTGCGGGCGGGGAAAGGAGGCTTCCAGGAGGGGGCCGGGGTGGCATGGGGCGGGCAGCGGGCGGCAGCAGGTGCCGGTGCCCGGGGCTGCTCACTTACCGTGTAGAGCAGGTTGAGAGCGCACAGGCAGCTCCTGGAGCAGGCGAAGCCGCCGCACACCATCTTGGGGGGCGCGCAGGGAGCGAGGCCAGGGGCGAGCTCTGCAGGCCAACCGGGCAGCCCCCGGCACTGGCACGGGCACAGGCAGCCGCGCCCCCTCCTCCACCCTCACTGGCTCGGCTCTAGGACGCGGGGGACGAGCAGCGGCAGGCAGTCGGTCTGGCAGTCAGTCCGCTAGTCTGCCCGTCGCAGGCTGCAGCGCCCAGTCGTCCCCCGCCCGCACCTCGGCCTCCCGCAACGCAGCCCAGCCTCGCCCAGCCCTGCCTAGCCCGCTCCCGCCTCGCTTGCCCGGCTCCGGCAGCCGCCGCCGCAGCCGCCGCCGCCGCCGCCGCAGTGCCCGAAGCCCCGCCCCGGCCGGGCCGAGCACGCTGATTGGCCGCTGCCCGGGAACAAAGATAAGATATGCAAATATATGCGCCGCTGCTGGGGAACCGAGAAGGAGCGGGCGGGGCCCTGGCGGGCGTAGGGGGGATGGGGAGGCAGACACCACGTTGGCAGGTGGAGGGGGCGGGGCGGCAAGAACACCAAGCCCGGCTTGGGTCCCGGGCCTCGGTCTGGCAGCAGATGAGTGTCTCGCCTCTCCCGGCCTCAGTGGCCTCCTTTGTCCAATGAGAGTGGATGGCCTAGGCGGCCCCTCGGGTGCCTCTCAGCTCTAGAGCTGCAACCCTGCGACTGTTTAAATGTAACCTCTGATTACTGGACCACCTGCCTCAGGTGTTCCGATAAGAGTGATGAGGAATGGCGGGCACAGCAGGCTCACAGGACAGAGCAGAAACTAGAGATGGAGAGCAAGAACGGCCTCGCAAGGAGACTTAGAAGCCTAAGAGAGGCAGATCTTCCAGGTGGAATGACCCTCAGTTTTCAGATGAGGAAGCTAAAGCTCAGAGAGGTGCTGTTAAACCCAGAGCCCTACAGCTAGCGTCACTGACCCAGACTTTTAGCCTCTTTCCACCGTTCCCAGAAGCCTCTCCTGGAAGGAAGACCGAGAGATTTCTAGAATCCTGGCCCCAGGATCTTAAATTTAGTGTATTTTATGCAAATTAGAGAAGAGGCAAAGACCTAGAAAACCACGTGTAATCGACACTTCTCTGAAGAGATTCCAGTGGAGTCTGAAGTGGAAAGTCCCTGGGAGCTGCTGGGAGGGTCTGACACCGAGAATCCTTCTGAGACCCATTTTTAACTTGGTCGTCGGTTCCTGTATGGATTGCGTCAGTCCTGGGACTCTGTGGGCAGAGGCAGATGGTGGCAGCCTCCCTGCACCTTGGCAGATCGTGCACTCGAGTTACTGCGAGCGAGGAGAGGAAGCCATCCCCTATGGCCTCCCTTTGGGAGGGGCGGCCTTCTCTGCGTCTCTGGACACTGCATAGCTTTGGGGCCGAGGAGAGCTTCCAGAAAACGTCGGTGGAGAAGCAAGAATGAGCTTAGTCCGTATTTATGGCCAAAACACTGCCCTCAGGACAACAGTATGATACAGTACGAGGACTATTATGATCCCCGTGGACAGATGAAGAAAACAGGCTTAGAGAATTGGCGAGACGCCCAGGGCAAGAAGGCTAGCAATATTGGGGCTGAGGCTCCAACCCCAGGCTTCGGACTTCAAAGTCAGGGCCCCTGTCCCCTAAACCACGAGACTGTGACATGCCATCTCACTGGTGATTTCCAGGGCAGGCTGGGTCGTTTCTGATCAAATATTAAAGCAATTGAAAATTGTTCTTCTTGTCACTGAAAATCGTTGACCTGCTTGCTTGGTAGAGTGACTGGCCCATTGCCAAGCTTGTGATTGGTTGAGGAATTTGAATTTAATATTGCAAAGCTCCCCAACTCGCAGGGGTATAGAACACAGGCAGACCCCCTGGAGAGCTCGAGAGACTGCCTGCCTGCCTCAGTTGTGCTGCGTTACTAGCTCACACTTGGTTGATGTATTTTTGGTTCTGCCAGATTTTTTCTTCTTCTTTTGCAGTTTCATGTGCAATCATCTTTTTTTATTATAATATGTGATGGAAATGTTTGTTTTATTCCATAAATTTAAAATAAAATATAATAATTAAAAACAATATGATGACTGAATGATGAAGAGCTGACTTTGGAATTTAAGTGCTCTAAAACCAGTCCATCAGTACAAAAGAAAACAAAAGGGAAGGGCCTCCTGGGGCCACTAGTGGCTCTGAATTCGTTTTTCTTATCTCACCTGTACCTTTTCTTCTGACCACTCTTGCAAACACACACAATTCAGCAAGATTCCCCAGACAATTCTTATGTTCATGCCCATACCAAATCGCTAAGAGCTCCCAATTTGTTGGAGAGCTGCCTCCCAGAGCCCACTGCCCTTTGTATGAGACCAGCAGGGGCCTTTTCTTCTGAAGGGCCTTGCAGCCCCTCAAAAGCTGTGTGTCTGCCCACAAGTCTCTCCTGTGTTTTCTGTGCATTTTCTACTTCATTATCTTCATCCTTTCCCAATCCATATGCCCTGGTCCCTTCCTGACTCAGTTTACACCTCCTTTCTGCCCCCCTGCCATTCCTTCATTTACTTTATCTTGTTAAGTTTTTATTTTCATTGGTTCTAATCTTCTTTGTATCTTGGGAACATAAAATGAAGTGTCTATATACACTTCACATTCACATAAAAGACCAGCACTATGTCTCTCCCCTACTCAAAAATCCTCAATGACTCCCTCTTGCCTTTAGAATAACAACAATAATGACTACTGCAAGCTTTTGTTAAACTCTATTTGGTCAGACTGAGATTACCAAAACAAAGACTAAACCTAACCTCAAGGAGTTTGCAGTCCTCAACTGCACATTTAAAAGTCTACAATCTGGATATGTGTTCTGGCACACACACACACACACACACACACACACACACACACACACACACACACACACACCTTCCAGTTTTATTTCATATTACTCACTTTTTCTCGTTCTCTGTTGAGTCAAATTTGCCTGCTAATTGTTTCCTGTTTAGCATTCCACCTCCAATTTCCACATAGATGCATAGCATCCCCCATGTCAGGAAAACATGACCCCCTCCCTCACATTTTAGGGAATAGCTTCCTCCCAAACACAGCTCAGGTGTCTCCCTGAGTTCCAGAATTGGCATTACACCCTCTTGAAATGACTTTGTCTTATTTTGTATGTATTT